>JBBPQO010000139.1:0-15926 GCA_038092535.1 Xerocomus subilludens | reverse complement strand
TCTCGCTCTGGCTCTGCCCTCTTCTTCCCCTTGTCACTAGTGGTGCTCTACTGAGCACACACCTCCTCCACCTAACTTTGTCAGTCTACTGTTGAGAAGCAACCTAGGCTCTTACCTGGTGCTTTGCCATGGCCTTGGCCTCCAGCCTCCATCTCTCCCCCTCCACCTTCACCTCAGCCTCTGGCCTCTGCTTCTCCTCTGCCTTCTGGCATTCCTTGTCCTCTTGTACCTTTGTCTCTGCTGCCTTGCAAGCTTGCTGCTCTTCCTCTGCTCTCCACACCTGCACCCACTGTCGCCACTCTCAGTACTTGGCATCAGCAACCCCCCTGTCATCGTGCTTGTCCTCCATGAGCAGGTTGTCAGACCAAGTGGTGATGCTGCCCTTTAGTGCAGACATGAGGAGATGATGAAAGTAAAAGATAAGAAGCCCAGGCAAAATCCAATGGACTTTATACCCCAGGAGAACAATAAGTGGATTACAAACTCCAACTTGCTTTGTCTTGCTCAAGCCTTCAGGGGTTCAGGCCTAAAAAGGGGATACTGTCATATCCATGATTTTCACTAAGTCCAACTCTATACTGTATCTCCAGTCTTTTGTTCCCACAATCTCCAGAGTGTTCTTGCTTATGAGACCATTCTGAGTCACCAGACTTGCACATGTTTATTCACCATTTGACTATCTTTGATATCACATTTGACTGTTTGTAATGTTCTGATAGGTGCTGACACCAAGGGGTATTATCACTGCTGTGTCACCTCCAACATGTAGGGGCTACCAGACATGATCTGGAATTGCCAACGCTGTCATTCTCATGACAGGTGGATCCTCTGGACCTCCACCAGAATTGCCAATACTGTCACTTTGTTCTGTATATAAACTCTGTACTCTGCTCCTGTACCCTCAGTTCAAATATTGATTCTAGTTTTGATTTCCCTCCTTGCCTCTTGGTCCTCCTCTTGTCGTTCTCTCTCTCAACTCATTACCTTAACCCACCCCTTCCTTGAACCTCTGACCCTTGAACCTCTGACCTCTGATCCTCTGGCCTCTGACCTCTGACCCTCCACCCTATGTCTGTCCCTCTGAAATACTGGGAACTTGCCTTCGACAAGGGTATCACATTAGGTGAAGCCAAAGTCCCTTCCATTTGGACACTAACTCCAGAGTTCTGGAGTTTCGTCAGGAGATCAGGATTGACTTTAACAATTAGCATCTTCAAAGCAAACTGGGATGAACATTGCAAGGTGTTTTTGGCTTTCCAAAAACCAAGCTCTGCTCATGCAATCTAGTGGACACATAAACTCCTGGCTGGGCCATATACAAGGGAACACTTCACTACACTTTTGGTAAGCCTTTTTGGTACACTTTTGGTACCTTTTGCTACTCATTGACTTTCTCTAGATCAACTACCATTTGTTGACTACACTTTGGTAGTCAAAAATGCGCCACATTCAACTACACTTTTGGTTGTTGACTACTATTTTTTGGCTACACATTGGTAAGGTGTTGACTACACTTTGTGAGTCAAAAGTGTGCCACATTTAACTACACATTTGCTAGTCGACTACCATTTATTGGCTAGACTTTGCCAAAAGTATTGACTACACTGTTGATAAGCTTTTTTGCTAGGCTTTTGGTACACTTTGATAGTCAAAAATGCGCCACACTTGACTACCTTTTGTTAGTTGACTACCATTATTTGACTATAGTTTGGTAGCCAAAAATGCGCTGCATTTGACTACATTTTTGCTAGTTAACTACTACCAATAGTTGGTTAGACTTTGCTAAGGGTTTTGACTACACTTTGGTAGTCAAAAAAGTGTACATTCTGGTACACTTTGATAGTCAAGACATGTATGTAGATGAATAATAGAATTTGATGAACATTCAGATTAATGTGTAATGCTATGAATTTCATAGTGGTTGATGCATGATAGAATATCTAAGCTAACCTATGATGGTATAAATATTGTTTTGTCCAGTACTATATTTTGCTGATCATATGCTATTTCTACAGACCTTCACAGACCTGTACAGGCCTCTCTAGATAGGGACATATTTGTAGGGTCTGTTGAGGTTGGAATGTCTGTCCAGACCTATGCAGGCCAGTATAGCCTATCAGAGATTTGCTAATGAAGTATGTGGTCAAGTTTAATTAGATTGCTTTACAAGTCCAAGGTTACAGAGAAGGCACCCTGCAGCATCACCTCTATATTGGTCTACCAGATCATATCAAGGATGAGATCTTGTACACTGGCAAGTCTTCTTCACTCTCTGAGCTCTGTACCCTCACTCATGCTATTGACACTTGCTATTGGGAGTGTAAGTCTGAATTATTGTGCCAGTCAAACCAGACCTCCATGCCATCTGCCAAGTCATCCTTTGACAAAACCTCTGACAAAACTCCAGTGCCCACTCTGAGCAACTTTGGTGCCAAGTTGCCTAAGGATTTGAAAGAGCCCAAGAGAAAGGCTACCACCACCTCCACTACTCCAAATCAGTCTGACCTCATGTCTAAGCTAGGTGCTGATGGCAAGCTTACTTCTATGGAGAGAAAGTGTTGCTTTGACAACAAGCTCTGCATGTTCTATAATCTAGGCAGTCACATGGCTAAGAATTGTATGAAGTCCATGTCTTGGGCTTCCAAGAGCTGTACTGCAACAGTAGCAACTTTAGCACACTCCACTACAGAGGCAGAAAAATAGTCCACAACCTCCATCACTCCACACAGCCAGAAGGTTGTGTTGACCTTGACTGTGCCCCTAAGGAGATCCATCTCAATGTGTCTGCTCTTTCTAATCCAAAGTCTCTTATACCATTAGTCTCCCTTGCCTTCTTTCCCATTCCTCCATTTTCCACCCTTGTAGATTCTGGCTCCTCTGACTGCTTTCTCAATGTGAAATTTGTCAGAAAACACAATCTTTTCACATTTCTCATACCTCTGCTGTGACTCCAACTCTTCAATGGTACCTCTAATAGCACCATCATGCACACAATCAGTGTCTCTGTTCATTTTGAAACTGGTAATATCGCTCCAACAACATTTTATGTCACTCCACTGGATGGATCCTGCTCTCTTGTTCTATGACACAACTGGCTTGCCCACTACAATCTGTTGATTGACTGGGTTTCAAACAGTATCTTGTTCCATGCACCTGAACAGACCATGCCAGCCCCTCCAAGCTCATTTCCACAGCCTGTGCAGACTATGTCACCAGCTGACCCTCCATTCCCTGTAACCACTATATCTGATCCACAATGTTTCTCTGATTGTGCTGCTTCCCCCATTGCCATAATCAGTGCTCCTGCATTTGCCTTGGCTTGTCACTTGGAAGGTTTCCTGCAGTTTAGTATGCAGTTGAAGCCTCCTGAGAGTGAACTTTATCCTGCTTCCTCCATTCCAGAAGATATTGATTGCTCTGGTATTCCTCCAGACTATCATGATTTTGCTGACACCTTCAGCAAAAGCAAGCCTGACACTCTTGCTCCATATTGTGACTATAATCTGAAGATTGACCTAGAAGAAGGAACCTTCCCTCCATTAGGAACCACCTATTCACACTGTCCATCCAAGCTTGACTTCCTCCATGCATTCCTTGATGAGCATCTGGCCAATGGCTTTAGCTGTTCCTCATCCTTCAATCATGCTTCTCTGGTCCTCTTTGTCTGCAAGAAGGATAGTTTGCTCTGCCTCTGCATCAATTTCTTCGGACTCAATAAGATCACGAAGAAAGATCAATACCCACTTTGCCATATTTCCAACCTTTTAGACACCCCAAGCCATGCTAAAGTTTATACCAAAATCAACCTCCAGTATGCCTATCACCTAGTTTGCATTGCTGCTGGAGACAAATGGAAAACTTCCTTCTGAACATGCTATGGCTCTTATGAGTGGTTGGTCATGCTTATAAATGCTTCTACTACTCTCCAGTGTTTCATGAACACCATCTTTGCTGATCTCTTAAACATTTGTGTTATTGTCTACCTAGACAATGTTCTAATTTACTCTGCCAACCTGGCTTCTCACAAGGAGCATGTCAAAGAAGTCCTCCACAGACCTACCAGCTTTTGTCCTCTGGACTTACAATGTCTCTGGAGAAGGTAGAGTCCATACAGGACTGGCCAGAACCTTGGAAAGTTAAGGATATTCAATCCTTCCTTGGCTTTGCGAATTTCTACTAGTGTTCAACAGATAACTACTTGGACATCATTTTCCCCTTTACTTGCCTGACTTGCAAGGGTATCCTGTGGAATCTTATAAGCACAACCATCCCCTCTCTGGACATTGTGGACAAAACAGGACTTTGGAACTTATTCATCACAAATATACCTGGCTGGAAATATGCACCTTTATCAAGGACTATGTCTCTTCCTGCACCACCTGTGCCCATATGAAAGTTCCAAGGCATAAGCCATATGGACTTCTTGAATGACTTTCCATTCCCAAAAGGCCATGGCACACCATCTTTGTGGACCTCATCAAACAGCTACTGCCCTCCTCTGGTTATTCTGCTATCCCAGTCATTGTGGATCATCTATCTAAGCAATGAGCTTTCATCATTATACACAACACAATTACTTCTCCAGAGTTGGCCAAGCTCTTCCTCCTCCATGTCTCTTCAAAGCCATGGAGTTCCCTCCCACATTACCTCCAACAGAGGCTCTGAGTTCATATCCCACTTCTTTGTTCCCTTAGGAAAGCCCTCAATACTTCACCTATGGATACCACCCTGAAGGAGACAGACAAACCAAGCAGATGAATCAAATGCTTGAACAGTACTTGTGTGTGTACTGCAATTACCAATAGGACAATTGGTCTAAGCTCCTGTCTCTCACAGAGTTAGCATATAACAATGCTCTGAATGCAACCACTGGCATCTCTCCATTCTTCATCAACAAGGGCTATCACTCAAACATCACTGTCCACCCTGAATGGGATCTTACCTTCACACAAGCTTGAGAATACTCCATTGACCTAGACACCCTCCATTCATTCCTCCATGAAGAATTGACTGCTGCCCAAAAGTGATATCAAGTACCAGCAGATGCAGGATGGACTTCAACATCAGACATCCAAATCAGTGACCAGGTATTTGTCAAAGCCAAGTACTTCTTGTTGAATATTCAGATCGCAACCTGCAGTTGTACAGCCACCATATTACCTAAGTGTATTTACATTGGACCATTTCATACTATAGTCTTTCTTTAGTTACTTCTTACAAGAGCCTTCTACAGGTTATGAGCCCTGCTGTTGCTCAGTAACTCAATCCACAAGACCTGAGAATGTCTCATTGAGGTGGACATTGCGAGAACTCATGCAGAGTAGTTGTGCAGCATGCATCAAAATCATTTGATGGTTACTGCAAGAAATGCAGCTGGTATGGGCATAGGGCCAGGGACTGCAAGAAGTCCAAGAAAGGCTGCTGAAGCCCTGAAGTGCAAGCAGCTTATGAAGAATTGATGCAAGAGCTTGAAGAGGAAGCAGGATGTCAATTCCCATTTGACTATGGTGGAGATCATACCTTCATATGCATTGTAGACTTAATGAGCAGTATGACTATGGCTGAAATGGATAACATTGATGGCAGTGCAAAGGATGCAGCCACATCAAATGCATATCAGAAACTACCAACAGTCAGTCAGCAAATTGACGACATAACCACTGATGTTGCAAACCCACATGCATAGGGCCCACAAGGCCAGTGAATGCATCACATGATGAGCCCCTGAGCCACTCAATGGAAGAGCTGGCAAGGTAGTCAGAAGTGGAGAGGTTGATGAGACCTTCAAAATGGAAGGCAAAGAGGGCAGTGAGGAAAAGGCATGTGAAAAAGTGCACAGGAAAAGAAATGGAGATGAAGATCCAGGCAACTCAGAAGCCATGAAGAAGGAAGCTGCAGCAGGTATTCCATTGCAATGCACAGCTGGTGAGAATGTGGCAATGCAGATGTTGACCACATATGCATGCAGCCTGAGGAGCCCTGCAGCAACCACCACAGAGTCGCAGGCATCAACATCAACCTACTAGATGACACTCTACACAACCTACATGGCATGCTCGACAACTTGAACTCAATGGACAGTAGAATGAGTGCATCCAGCACATTGCACAAACTCCCAGACTTATCCAACAATATCAACATGTCACTTACAGGAGAGCAAGATAGCCCAATAATGAGTGATGGTGGTCATGCAGATGAGTTGCCAGCTACCACGAATGACCTAGAGGGCATTGCAGACAATCCAGATGGCATGGTAGATGACCCAGACAGTATGCTTTATGATGTACATGCTATGATACACAATTCAGGTGGGCATGTAGCCCAGACAGACAAGCCATCACTGGTATCATCTAGCATGAGGATGGAGGACCCAGCCATCTAGGCTAACTCCCCAGCAAGGATGCTGGAAGACCCTGGGGACACAACAGATGACAACAAGCATCATTCAGATGCACCACAGAGCCCCCCAACACAGCTGAGAGCAAAAGAATGGGTGAGGGCATAGAGTGAGTCAAGATGGATGTTGAGGAGGTGTTGAAGGTGTTGAGCATGCATGCTGAGGCCACAGGAGTGAATGGTGTCAAGACACATCGACCAGGAAGGCCCACCAAGCCTTCAGATGATGCAGAGGAAGGTGCACAGGGATGTGACCAGATACAAGTTGAGTTGATGAACTCTGCTTACATCCAGGTCAAGCCAGCTGGTAGTATCGAGGCTGAACAGGTCAGCAGTGTCACACACAAATGTACAGATGCAGAGATCAATGAAGAGGTTGGTGGAAGGGTCCAGAACAAAGGAATTAAGGGGGAGAGTGGTAGAACACATCAACACAAGTCAATTGAGGGGGAGTGAGAAGGCATGACCATGCACAAGTAATCAACAGTGAGAGTTGACAACAACAGTCAGCACACTCCAATAAACAACGACGGCATACCAAGAACATCACCACTTCTGCCAGCACCACCCAAGCCACCTGATGATGCTACAAAATGACATACCAAATTCCCAAGCATCAAGTTCAAGGGGGAGAACATTAGCTATGCAAGCTGTGACAACAACATACCAGAGTCAAAATGGACACATTGGAAGCATCTAGTGATAACAAGGATGCTAGAAACTGACCTAAGGACCTGTACAACACAACAGAACATGTTAGAGAACAGCTGGAGTGCAAAGGTCCAAATGACTCACCAGCAGAGACTTAGAGTGGAGGACTGCAGTCCAGTCTAGTCCAGTTCTTGGTCCTCAACCAGTCCTAGGACTGGACCTTCAAGCACTACTGGTAGATAGTTGAGGAGATCATTGATGAAAAGGATGAACAGTATTGGAGACAGAGGACTCCCTTCTTACATTCCAACCAAGTTGCCAACATGTCATAGAAGTTGGTTGGCTTGTCTTCTACTCTAATGCATCCCTTGAAAGTTTTGTACAGTATATGGACCTCAGGAGGCTGAGAAATTGTCCTTTGAAAGAGAAGAAGTTTAACTTTTCCATCAGTGCCTCATGCATGACCTTGTCAAAGGCCTTGAGGAGGTCCACAAACACAATATAGGTCTTGTTTCCTTTGAGCTGCCTCCTGCAGACAATCCTTGTAAGAGTTATGAACTGGGCAATCACTTCTTTGCTTTTGTAAAAGCCATCCTGCTCTCCAATGAGCATATTCTTTGCGAGAATAGAGCTAATCATTTTCATCACCACCACTATATGTAAGACTGATCACTCTATAGTTCTTAAGAGCTGTTGGATCATCAGACTTGTATAGAGACTTGTCAGTCAATCATGACCAGAACTCTGGTTGGCATTCTGTGATCCATATACCAAGCACTATTTTGTGTAGGTGTTCTCCCATTTTGGTTTGAGGGACAGTGGGCAGATCTCTCTCTGGGAAAGCTACATAGATATTATCACCCATCACTGTCTCTCTTTTTGTGAGCAATTGATGCCATTCCTCTTTTAGCATGGCCTCATAGACCTCTATAAAATGTCATCATGGCCAGAGGCAGTTCCAAGTGCCATCTGTCTGATGGCCTGCAGGACTTCCCTCTATGAAGTTTCACCAATATCAGATATTTCATGTTCAACACACTTGGTACATTTTCTGGCCCAATAGTCTCTATCTCCAGAGATGTTTTCAAAGTCATCTTGTTTGAGATTCCTATGGTATTCAAATATTCAATTGCAGATTGCACTTTTCTCAGTGAGAAGTGTGCCATTCTTTTTCAAGACTGGTTTTACAAAGTAACTTTTCTTTTCATTTGTTACTTGTGATTTCTTGGGTTCAAAGCTTGTTTACACAAGATTAATTGGTCAGTCACCCACAGGAGATGCCTTGCCTTGCCAGCCTCTTTGACAGGCTACATCTGTCCTCTCCTTGAAGTCAGATTCCTGGTTAGTCAGGTGTTTGTCAGGGTGTTTGTCAGGACATAGGTCATCTACTGGTCAGTTAGGTTTCTCTACTGATCACCCTAATGTCATCACTAGGGAGTAGGGTACTACCCTAGTAATTAGTAGGTTAGGCCTTACTGAGTCACCCCCTTCTGATTGAGTCACACTTATCACATGACTCCCCAGCCACCTAGGTCACCTGACTGCTCAGCCACCTAGGCCACATGACTTCTAAGCCACTCTGGTCACCTGACCATTCAGCTACACCAGTGCTGATGAGTTGGCTTGGTAGGACACAGGAGCTGCCTACCACCCCCTATCCTCCCAGCTCTCTTCCTGTCCCACCAGGTGTGCTTTCTCAACTCTCTGGAGGTAGCTTTCTCTCACATCTTGCCTCTCCCTGTCCTACCAGAGCTTGTAGTGCCTGCAGTTTGCTTCATTGGTTACTTGGGATTTCCATCAGTGAAAGACTCTCATTTCATTGTCATGGTAGAACTTTGACACTCATTTGACTTTCTTTTCATGAAATTGTGCTCTACAATAATTAAGGGCTTTGTGAACAGCCATCCAAAGTAGTTGGTATTATTGCAGCAGTTCATCTTCTGTGGCAGAGCCATAGTTCCATGCCTGTTCCTAGACTTTATATACTGTGAAGATGTTTTTGACTCTCTTTTTGAGCAAGTGATTAAGGAAGATTTTTCCTCCCAAGATTTATTGTTTGATACCAAGTTTCTGGCTTCAGCATTTATGGTGGAGCTAAATTGCTCTGCACTTTCATCCAGCCCTTCTTCCATCAACTCCAGTCATAGTTGTATAAGACTGGAGGAGAAGAAAATGTGTGGTGCACCTGTTATCATGCACAATGTCAAATAAAGGAAATATGAAAAGTAGCACTATGGAAAATGGTATGGTTGGTCATGCTCCTCATGTTTATTATGCTAGAAGTTGATGGTATGTCAATTTGAAATCAGAGGTGGATGAGTAGGACAAGCAATGGACTGAGTAGTAGAAGCACAACAATTGGATCTTCTGTTATGATGATTTTGATGGATAGCATTGAAGTTCTCTAACAATCTAGCATTATAGTCTATTGGTTGCTGGACAGCAAAGCCCATAGAAAGACCAAGTGGCTGGACAGGTGGTAGAGCAAGTGAAAACACCAAAGGTGGGACAGGCTGGGAAGCAGGATAGAACTGAGAAGCAAACATAGGTGGTGGTGGTGAGCATAGATGGTGCATCCTTTGAACATGATGATACTTAATCTAATAATATGGTATGCCTGTTTATTGATCCACAGGCACAGGAGGATAATACTGGATATTTGAATCAATACTATATATATAGCAGATATGTGAGAATGACATACCATCAGGCATTAGAAATATTCTGACACATCTGAGGAGGTGGACCTGGATGACGATGGATGGGAGAAGAGCCAAGCCACCAGAGGAGCATACTGATGTACAAATGACTCATCCACAACCAGGAGATGATGCTAGAAAATACAATCTACCCACTGTGGATGAAATAGCTGCAATAGTCCCTAGTGATGGCTCACAAAATTTCAGAGTGGATTGTGATATTCTTCATCTTCAAGGTGGTGGCCTGCATTGCATCAGCAACTTGCATCCATCCTATCTCCCTATTCATTATGTTTTCTTCTTTCCACTTGAAAGGAAGGCAGGCATCTGGACATTCCATTGTAGAATCATAGTGGTCATCCTCATTGCTCTAAGAAGTCACTCAGCTGCTTTGGTATACCTATAGGCTTCATATATGTCCATCAGAGATAGAGCCATTCAACCTCTTCAAGGATGGTAGATCATTTTAGCAGTTGGTCTGTGATGTCTGGGTTTCCATTGATCAATTCAATTTCACTTGGGCTGCCAAAAATCAAACAAAGCTTAGAGTTGATCTCTATCAAGGGTTGCAAGATCCATAGTTCAGGATGCTGGTCAAGATCTGGCTCAGGCAGGACATGTTGTCCATCCCTCTCTTCATAAGGGTGGTCCTCACTATATACAGCAGCTCCTTCCAGACTCTTTGGCAATCTGTTGTGAATATAGGAAACCTGATCTCTTTATTACCATGACTGCAAATGGAAGCTGGCCAGAGATTACCCAGAATCTCTTTCCAGGTGTGTCTTCCTTTTTAAAATTCAACTCATGTATAAATCTTACCATCATGTATTGCAGATTAGAGTGCTATGGATAGGTCTGAGCTGCTCACACAAGTTTTCTATGCCAAACAGCAAGCATTGCCTAAGGATATTTGTGGTGGCTACTATAGTCAGGTGGCTGGCTTTGTCTACACCATTGATTGTCATAAATGTGGCTTCCTGACATGCATCTTTTGCTTTTCCTGGAGAAACCTGACAAGATTCATACTGTGGAGCAAATTGATGTCATCATCTCAGCCCAGATTCCTGATACCACTATTCATCCTCAACTTCATGCTGCTGTCACCAAATATATATGCTTCATGGTCCTTGCTCTCCTTAGAAATGCCTTGAGAACAATGCTTGCAAAAGGCACTTTCTCAAGGCATTCTCTCCTCATACCATCATCAAGGAGGATGGCTATCTAGACTATACTTGCCCTGACAATGGCAGAACTATCCAAAAGTGCCAGGATATCTTTGACAACAAGCATGGGGTACCTTATCCCAGAGAGCTGTTGGTGGAGTATGACTGTCAGGTCAATCTGGAAGTCTATGGCTCTATCAAGGCTGTCAAGTATGTCCACATGTACATCTACAAGAGTCCAGATCATGCCACCATTCAGACAGAGAGTCCTGATGAGATTCACTCCTATCTTGATGCCAAATACATTTTCTCCACTCAAGCCTGCCACAATATCTTTGAGTTCTCTATGCACATGGAATGGCCAGTTGTATATCATCTTTCAGTTCATCTTGCAGATTGTCAATCTCAATCTGTTGTCTTTTATGCTAAAGCCCAAATAGAGGATGTGGTCAACAATAGCAAGAATATCCAACTGCTTGGATGGTTCAAGGCTAACCAGGATCCTGTTCTCATTGCTGCAAGAGCACACAACTGCCTTTATCAGGAGTTTTCCAGGATATTTGTCTGGAACAAGCAAGAGGCTGTATGGAAGATTCATCATAGATACAAGGCAATTGATCACATATACTCTATTTCTGCCAATTCTGGAGAGCCTTTCTACCTGTGTCCTTGCTCACTGTGGTCAAAGGTATGATTGTCCATTATATATAGACTGATCAGAACTAATCTATATTTGTGATTTATTCTATGAGGATCTTTGGACTCTTGATGGCCATATTCATGAATCCTTCAAAGAGATCTGTCATGCTCATGGTCTTTTGTAGGATGATAGAGAACTATGTCTTCAGGAGGCTGCTCACTTTAGCAGGAGATATCAACCATGCTATTTGTTTGTCATTATTCTGGTGCATTGCTCTTCCATGGACCCTGATCATTTATGGAAGGCATCCAAGAATAATCTTTGTAATGACCTACACCACCATCTCATCTTCCTGTGATCCAGCATGGCTCAAGAGAACATATTGTCCCTGCCATCCTCACACACTCCAATCTTTGGACCAATATGACTATCCACTACCTTCTTCAAAACATGTGTCTTGAACAAAATCCTGAATCTGATAATTGGGCACAGCAACTTCTTCAGATTGAAGTTACCAATGGAGACATAATCCGACCTCAACACATGCACTGTGGCAATCCCTGATCAATGACATCTACTCTCAGCTTCCTCAAGGCCAACCTCTTTCTCAGCAGTGCTTCTTGAACCATGTCATTTTAGCTCTCACAAACATCCAGGTTTATGAGATCAACTCCACCATCCTCAATTCTATTGCACCTCAGGAGGAGAAAAGGACTTATCTAAGTGCAGACTCCATTACTGATAGAGAGTATGACTATGTCCAGCCAGAAGTCCTTCATACTCTCAATCCCTTTGGATTTCCTTATCATCAGCTGGAGCTTAAGACAGGTGTTCCTCTTTTGCTGTTTTGCAAACTGGATCCATCCATGGTCTATACAATGGTACTTATTTGAAGCTCATCAGGTCCACTAGGTGCATTCTGGAGTATTAGGTGTTAAGTGGGGAAGGCCATGCCAATGTCAATAAGATGGTATTTATTCCTTATATAGTTTTTGACAGTAGTTTGGAGAATTCTCCTGTTCTATTTCGATGGCTGCAGTTTCTTATCTACCTGGCCTATGCTATGACCATCAACAAGTCACAAAGGCAAATACTGAAATATGTTGGGTAGAACTTAAGATCACCTGTTTTCTCTCATGGACAGCTATATGTGGCACTTTCATGTTGTACTCATCCTAGAAACATCAAGGTTCGTTTTGGTGTTGATCAAGAAGATATCAAAGTTAGAAATGTTGTTTGGAATGAGGTATTTAGAAACTTGAAAATATTATTTGTACTGTATCTATGTAACAACTCTGCTATTTAACAAAAGAATGTGTATTTTAAACTAAGATGAAATCTTGAAAGAAAACTGAAATAATTGTGCCAAAGGCACAATAGATTAAAGAAACTAGGATGATATTGTATAACACTAACTTAGAATGATTGTGGCAAAGGCACAACAGATCAGAAAAACTGGAATAAGCATTTTCAGAGCAAATTGGCTTAGAGATTCATAAAGAAAAGTGGGTAATATTTAATTCAGTATTTATACATATAGTTAGACATTAAAAATAAATACTATATATTAACATGATAGATTTTATCATATTTAATATTCTCTTATAGTTATTTCATTAAATAAATTTCATCTTATATACTAATTAATATATAGTAAATAATTCATCTCCAATAGAAGACTTGTAAATTTGACAAATATTATGAAACCACTGCCTTCTTTTTCTTTCTTATTAACTATATAATTCTATAGAATCAAGTATGCCAATCATTATTCAATACCAGTATCAACTGGTCTTTAAAAGTCAGACTTGCAGGAGTATGGCACTAAGTGGAAATATAACAATACTTGATCTCTGCCTCAACATGATTTCCAAATACAAAGACAATCAGAAAGGGCATATCCTTGGCTATTGGAAAAATAATTAGGACATACGTAAGGCCACAATCTGATCATTATTTGGACAGTAGACCATATTGGATCATATAGGTTAAAAGAGGGAAATAGCCTAAAGGTCAAGTTCTATCACAGTTGTTATTTATTTGTATTTGTTTGTTCACAATTTTTAGTAATGAAGATAATCATTGAAGATTAACTTGTATATCACTACATCACTGCCATGGTATAATTATGTAATTCTGCTAAGCTATTCTTTTGTGACAGTCCTGATAATTCTATGTAAGTGATAAACAGTTACCTTTACTTTTCTTTGCAATTGATTGATCATTTTAGACAACTAATGGTGGATTTTTTGCATATTCTGAATTGCATCATTTTATATGTGTGATTAGCAGAAATCATTGATATCACCACAATCATAATTAAACATAATTATCATTCTATGTGGTTGCAATCTACCTTATACATGCCTGACCTTGCCATTTAATTAATCTTGTTTGAATAATTATTGGAGAATAAAAAATTATCTATTAGCAGTAATATATGCTAGGTATTTCTATACAAAAATGATGGAAGATTCAATAGTATTCAATTGCTTGGTAGAAATTGTGGCAATCTAGTTTCCATATTTCTGCCAATATATTTTTCCATATTTGTCTCTTCAATTCCTTATCAGCTGCTTTCCACTTGGCCTGTTGGCTTTGCAGTATCTCTAATACCTCCTCCAAGATTCCACTGACAACCAGGCCTTCCATTGGCTTCATGGGGCCAGGAGTACCACAAGGCATGATAGGGAGGTTGTCCTCCATCCCATGAGTTTCAGCCTTACTATCTGATTCCTCATATTGAGTCTCTGGGTATTTAGCTTTGGTGTCTGACATAGTTGATCAAGGTGTAGAGGATCAGGGCAATAGCAAAATAGAGTAATCTGTTTGGAGGGTTCTTCTCTCTGTTCTCCTTGGACCTGAGCTGAAAGATTCATTCATAGTAGAACTATCCACTTGACTATAAATGCATTCCCTTACCTTAATTTAGATATTTCCCTGAAAGTATAGATTGAGTTCCTGTTTTCTACACAAGGGAAATAAAATTCAGGAATAAAGTCTTGGCAAGAAATGAAGCCTTCAGCCATGGTTGCCAAGAACTCTGATGCCATCAGCTATTGTCATTGAATGTACTACAGTTGAGTCAATCTGTTGGCAATAACATTGAGGATTAATAGTCATTTTCCACTATCACATTAATCTTCCACAGAGATACTATGCCTAAAAATCACAACAAACAAAAGGTTCATGGAGGCAATGTTACTCATCTGGCTTTAATCTCCAAGCAGACTACCAGAGGAACTTCAAATCATCTGGTTAGCAAGGATGCTTTGAAAACACTACAGAAAATGTATGATAGACCTCAATTCTTGCCCTTCAAAATGACTCCAGGTCAATTACTCCCAACCAAGATGACTCTATACAAGACCCAAGACTTGATGGATTCAAACTTTGAGAATAATTTCCAGAACATATTCCCATTCACATACAAGCATATCAAGGTATCTTTCATGCACTATACATTGTTTCCATTGAAACACATCTCAATGTTGGACTTCCAATGATTATATCTGGGAATGAATAGATCATCAGAAAGACTTTCCTGAATCCAAAGTTTGCATGGGAAGGAATTCCAATGGACTTTCCTGCAGTGGCGATGGTGTTTACAGATGCTCCAACTGCTTTGGAGTACCTGTGTATTGTACTCAATACACTTGGACACAACATCAATAACATCCATTTTATTAGATTGAACAGTGAACAGGTAATCTCCTTGATGAATCCTCCTTGACATTGGTATGTACCAACCCTTCTTTCACATTTGTGTGCTTATAACTCTGAATGTGTAGGCAGGATTTACTCTGTATATTAGCCATCCTTGCTCCAACTCTGGTGCTCCAAAAGAAGACATGCAATGGCTCTAACAGATCTCATGAGATCTACAATGTGACATAGGACAAGATACACTCCCAAAGCATGATGATGAGTGGGAGGACATAGACTATGCTGACACTCTGCCATGTCTTTGGCCCCCACCTCACTTCACCCATATCATTGTCATTAATGTGATAGGCATTCTGAATATTTCATCACAGTTGAATACTGTTATTGCTGCCAACCTACCTTCAATTATTGCAAAGAAAGTTATTTCCTACTAGTTTCCAAAACCCCCAGACCACATTTACCTTCAATGTTCTAAAGTCCTGAATGATCCTTTGGAACAATCTTGGATGTGACACATCCACATCAAACTATTTCAACAAGCTCCAAAGGATCACTTCCAGTGTATTTCCTCACTTGGTTCCAGTAGATATTTTATCATAGGTCAGGACAAGGCTAATACTGCACCCAAAGGATCATTATAGGGAATTACTCAGGACAGTCCAGTGATGGAGGTTGCTGAAACTGATAAAATGGAATGGGCTCAGGCATACT
>JBBPQO010000138.1:0-15937 GCA_038092535.1 Xerocomus subilludens | reverse complement strand
TCACTGCCATGTTTCACCTCTGACATGTAGGGGTACCGGACATGATCTGGAATTACCAATGCTGTCGTTCTCGTGACAGGTGGGTCCTCCAGACTTCTGCCGGAATTGCCAATACTGTCACTTAGTTCTGTATATAAACTCTGTACACTACTCCTGTACCCTCAGTTCGAATATCGATTCTAGTTCTGATTTCCCCCCTTCGCCCGTTTGGTCCTCCTCTTGCCATCCTCTCCCTCAGCTCTTTAACCTTGACTTGCCTTGCTCGAACCTTTGACCCTCCAACCTCTGACCTCTGACCATCTGACCTCTGACCCCTGTCACTTTGCCTTATGCCTGTCCCTCTGAAATACCAGGGACTTTCCTTCGACAAGGGCACACCACATAAGGTGAAGCCAACATCCCTTCTGTCTGGACACTAACTCCGGAGTTCTGGAGTTTCATCAAGGAGATCAGGATCGACTTTAACAGGAACTTGGTTAGTAGGAGGGACAGCAGCTGAATTTCTGGTTTTACTAGCAGATTTCCCCATAATGCACAAGATCAAAGGGGATGTTGGAGGTCGAAGAGGCACAGAAACTGGGGTTGTGCATGATTACTGTACATCTGGTGAGATCAGTTCTTGCTCCTCTGAGACTAATGCTGTGTGCAGGCTTGGTTTGGAAGTTGCAAATTTGGCCCAAGGTTTGGAAGGAACAGCAACTTTGTCAAAATGAATGTGCTGCACTCATTGGCCTTCCTTAGCTTCCTTAGCAGCTTGGAAAGACACCCAAGCCTGTGCTATGAATGGCTGAAAATCCAGATCAGCAATGTTAGGGAAATCAGGTACTTCCACTTCAGAGATAGAAGCCATAGAAAATAGGGGCTCAAAGTCAATGACAGTGTCCACTTCAGTCACATCTGTGACAGACCAAATATCCAACATCAAATGTGGGGCTACAGGGCCATTAGTGGAGGTAGCATTTCAACTTGATATTTCTGCTGCAATGTGGTCATGGCAATCCTTGAGACAACATGCTCCCTGCATGTGGGGAATGTGAGAGCCATCAGGTAAGTAGACTCATTAGTCAGTACCACAGATAATTCTCCCTGTGCAGAGATATTCTTCAACATGCTGGCAACTATTGATAAGGTGACCAAAGATCATGCAAAATGTGCAAACTCTGTTTTGCTGAGCAGCAGTTGTAAATTCTTGCTTGACAGGCATGGAGCTAGGAGGCACTGCCATGGGTTGCACAGCAATCTGTTATGGGGAGTGGAATTTTGAACATGAATCTGGTGACATGATTGCAGATTCAGTGGTATATGTGATATGGAGCACTGAATGTGTCAGCAGAGATTTGGTGGCATCAATAATATTAGTTAGTGGATAAGGATTGTCTGGGTGAATATCTGGTTTTACTATTGACAACAAGTGATGAATCCTGCTCTCTACTTCAGGTGGAAAACCCAAGAAAAACATAGAATCATGTTTAGTTTCTGACAGATTTCCTTGAGTAATGAGAATGGTGGCTATCTTGGTGAACTTGCACCAATATTCACTCAAGTCATCTTGGCTTCTCATGCTCTTCTTCCCTGAGTCCTGAACAAGATATTGAAGGTTAGCATGGCAATAATGGTTATTGCTTCTGCATCCTAAATACAAATCCCTAACTGTGGTAACAAATGCATCCCAATCCAGTGGGTTTGCACATAAAGCAGGTGATGTTTCCCATACTTCTACTTTGTCTAGGTCCACATAGCAAATAGCAACTCTGATCTGTTCTTTGTTAGTGAGAACTGCACTTGTGCCAAGAAATTCAATGTCCTCTAAGTAACAAATTAATTGAGAAGGTGTTTTCCTGTCGAATTTGAGAGCATTCTGAGTACCCCTTAAGGGCATTTGGAATACATTAGCCATGGGGGGTACAATACGAGGAGGAAGTGGGTTAGGCACTGAAGTAAGTGGATTGGGAGTGGGTTTCAGACTAGATGGAGTATGACTAGGACCTGATACAAAAAGAAATGGGTTTAGAAGACAACAAAGGCCATCAGCAAATTCAGAGGATGACAAGCTCTCAAGTTCATTTCATGTAGCCATTAGCTGAGGAGATGAATGAAGAAGGTAGGGTAAGTTTAGTGAAGCAGATAAGAAAGATGCAGACAGGATTAAGGATGTCAGCGGAGATGAAGGAGAAGGTGCAAAGGGATCAGGGGTATGTGTTCTTTCAAAAAGATCTCTGTGGGGTGAAGAATGGACAAATATGCCAGGGATCTTGGGTGAGGTGAAATACAAATAATCTGGCAGTTGATTGAATTGGAAATTTTATGATGGGTGGATATCTGACAGTGGTTGATTGAGTTGGAAACTCAATGAGGGGTGGATATCTGTTGACTGTTGATTAAGTTGGAGATTGGGTGTTGCAAGGATACCTGGCAACAGGTAGGTATCCAATTGAAATCATGAGGACACCTGGTTATCAGAGCTGGCAGCTGGCAGAGTGTGCCACCTATTTGACTTGTCTGAGGAATCTGATAAAACTGCAGGTATGCAGAAGGTTAGAGATCTGTCAGTGTCAGCTGGAACTGAAACAGTAGCCTCTCCTTGCAAGCTACATAGCTGATACCCCCAAAGCAATGATGATAGCAGGCATTGGTGGGAAGACATCTCACTTGACCATGGCAATGTACAAACAATTCAGCAATTCCCTCAGACATAAAGAATGCACCACACCTACAACTCTCACACAGTTGGAAGTTGTTTGATCAAAGATTCATCCATCCAACATTGAGGCCTACTTTCACAAGGCACATAAATTCTGCTTAAACAGAGTGGATTCTCTGTTCTGGCATGATTATTTGCTCGCCCAACCAAGCTGCTTCCTAACCACCAAATTTGTGCACCACATTTACAATTTTTTCTAAGACCATGCTGTGAAGTGGTGTATCTATGTTGTTGGTGCTGCCAAAATTGCTTTCTGGTTCTCCATCCTGCAACCTGTTATCACCACTGTTATTTCAATGGCAGAATTTCCAAGCCCAAGCAAGTGACTGGACACTGCCATTGAAAGATTCAGAGAGTTATTGTTCCTGTTTGCATGGGTGCTGCATTCAAGCAATTCATTACTGCTGTCTGCTCCATGATGGATTTTCACTACCTAATCCAGTCTTCTCGTCTCGATGATAATGACATCTTGTGCATCACTGCTGCTCTAGCTGGATTCCATAAGCATAAGGATGCTATACTTGCAGTAGGAGCATGCCAGGGAAAGGGAAACAAGATCATTGACAACTGGTATATCCTAAAGCTCATGCTCTTGCAAAGTGCAGCTCCCAATAGTTGTGTTTCAGGTGCCCTGATTCAGTGGACTGCAGACATGACCAAGCACCTTCACATCAGCAAAATCAAGGACCCAGCTTGCTTAACCAACAAAAACAACTACAATTCTCAAATATGCTAGTATTTTGATCATGGCAATAAATGCACACATTTTGATCTAGCTATGACTCTAACTGTCTTGATCTGCCAAATCTCAGCGACAGGGATGACAAGGAAGAGGATGACCATGACAATGAAGGTGATTCTCCTGCAGACATCATCACAAGCATAAGTGTCCAGGTTTAGCATGCTTAATTTTTGACTACTTTGCAATCACTAAGCTGTCTTTGCCCTGCATATCGCTGAAGTCTAATCTGATCCCCACTCATATATTTTCTGTTGGCAATAGCTCATTTCATTCCAGCTACATCCCCTCCATTCCATCAATCACTGTTGATGAAGCTATGACTCAATTTCACCTTCCTAACCTCTGTGCTGCTCTTGCTGATTTCCTGGAACTTGAGTGCCTATATGGATTTGATCATACTCACACCATCTCTGGGCCTTGCAAAGCCTCTGCAACATCTCCTCTACCATTCAATCAATATAAGTGTGGTTCAAGCTTCAACTCCAAACTAAGGATTTCCATGATGGCATGGTCCAACCAGCACAAACCTTTTCCTCATCCCCCCTTCTGGTGTTTGGACTATGGGTCATTATGATTTGGTGATAGTCAATGGTGATGCTGAAAACCCTGGCCAAAAAGTGGACTGAATGGTAAGTAACTACCACTAGTACATTTTAGTCTGTTGCTGATTTGTGCTCAAGGATATGCTGAAGAGAGAGAAAATACCCTAGAGCTCCAGAAACAATTCCTAGGATCAAGTCTGCTGCAGGGTAGAGAAGAAGGGTACAAGAGGCTCAACCATAAAGGGATCACAGAGAGGAACCAAGAGGAAGAGGAGAGATCACCCTAGAAGCTTCGGAAAGCAAGGATATTGATACCCATGACTCTCCAGGGAATCCTTTGAAAAAGCCAATGGTGGATTCTTGGAATGCAAGCAAATGCAGTAGAGAGCTTGGCATCACCTGAGGAAAAGCAAGTGAGGGTACAATAGAATGTAAGGTAATCAGACAGGAAAGATGGCAGATGGACCAGAGAATGATGGGAGCTGAAGGGAGATAATATTTGAATACCTAGGCACATTCTTCATAGCCTGGGCATACCTGGGACTCGAGACAAATACAAATTACAATATTCAATGTGTCAGGACATGTGGAAACCATCGGATGACACATACAGAAGTAAGGCAAATAAACACAAGGAACAAATTTGTATTTAGAGCTTATTCTGAAGGTGAAAGGCTTACTAGTGATGGTTCCTGGCTGTGTTATGCAGATGTGGATATGCAGATTATGAGTGGGTTTGACCTAGGGTTATTGCAACAACCAAAAGAGGGAGGAGAGAGTAGGTGGAAACATAGGAAGGATGATTAGGATAGGTGCATGGTCAGCTCATGATAGGGGGATACAAGCATAGAATATGCACTCCTACAACATGGTTGCACAACTCCACATGGTTATGTGTCCCATCAGCAAATTGGACACACAGTGGTCATGGAGTGACAGATTCCTCACTTATGCTCAGCATTTCAACATTCAGAGCTACAATCTAGGTATAGGACTACACATTCTAAAAGGGTGAAGCATGCTCATGGTCTTCAGCTTGGTTCGGATGTTATTCCTTTAACTAGGTTCACACATGTGCAAACCTTGTTCTCCACTTTTCCACCATCACAGACCAAAATCTTACATGCTACAACAGTTTAGAATCAGCCTTAGAATTCTGGTTAAACAAGTTTTGGGATAAAAATGGGTACTTTCCTTATAGATAGCAACTCAGCAATAACTTAGATAGGCTGTGTAACTACTCTAGATCTTGGTATATGTTTCACTTACCTTGTTCCATCTGTCTGTGATGGTGACAAAGGTGCAAACCCCCCAAAAAAACAATACCACATGATGGACCTGGGACTCAGGTTGGGCTCAATCCCTTTAATCCCCTCCTCTGCTTGAACTGTCACAGCCATGGATACAATGTTGTCTCAAGAACTCAAACAGTCAGTGTTTGAATAAACCACTTCAGCTGAATATCCACATGGCTTTCTTTTTCACCTACTGTTCACAAAATCCATGCCTGAGGTCATTGCCTCTGACTTGCACATTCCTTACAAAATGGGGTTGCACAAAATTCCCAGATTCTATCACAGAGTACAAACACAAACAATAATGCCACTCAAATTGAACTGCAACTCTACAACCCCAACACCCACCAGTGGAATTGGTATTTACCAGTTTTGAGGAAACAGCCTGCATGAGAAAGGCAGGAAATGCTCAGGTGACATTGAGGAAGAGAATGACAAGTAGGTGAAGGCAGAGGTGGATGTAGAGATGGAGATGGATGAGGAGATGGACAAGGAGATGGAAGGAAGGAAGGACATGGGAATGCCTGAGTACAAGGGAAAGGATGACACTCAGGCTGCAGATGACCCAGCCATTGCAAGACACACAGAGCTGATCAACAACAAGAAATTTTCAGCATTCCTTATGGCCAGCTTTCAGGCTCTTGAGAGTAATCTGAGATATTGGGACAAGTCCTGCCATATCTTGTGTGGCACATTTGCTAACAAAGCTGTTGAAGGCTGTGAGTACAATAGAAACCTGATATCATGCTTGTTGAGAAGAAGGAGATGGGTGTCAACTCCTGGGGCACATTTCAAGTCATTGCTGAATGGACTAGCAAATCATTCTCCTTATTGTGCACATTGCCAAAACAATTGACACAAAAGCCTACTTGCTGCTGTGCTTGCAGCCATGGCATTGATATGTTCTCATCTTGTCTTTCACTGCACTACACATAAGGGTACATCTATACAACCACTAACAGTTCTGTGATCTTCCCCCCCATCCATATCCATAATGATTCCAACACCTTTATCCCCATCCTTGGCACCATCACATTTGGAGACCTTACCTATGACCCAACATTAATTATTGTTGATACCCCACATTTGTATATTCCTTGGAAAAATGTCAATCCACATCATACTTCCTCTCTTCTCTGTACCATGCCAATTGGGATGATTTGCATAGATGACCACATGTATGAAATCTTGGAGATCATCTTTTTAAGTCCTGGCTTTGTCAGGAGGGGGACTATACATATGTTACAAAGTCAGGCTTGGCAACAAGTCATATATCATCAAAGACTACTTGGTGCACAAAACTGCAACCCTTCTAAACAAGGTAGAGATGTTAAAGTTGGTGAGTGGGATTTGCAGTGTCCCATCCTTGGTGGAATATATGGTGGTGAACTTGAGGGGCACAGGCCACACACATACATATTATTCCTATGAGACAGTAAGTGTAAAGTGATTGTATTACATACACCTTTGGCTTGTCTTTGAGCCTTGTGCTATGCCCCTACAGGTCTTCTAGACCAAAAGAGAGCTTCTTACTTGTTTTAGAAACCTTGTATGCAGTGAGTCCTCAAACAGATTTTTCAGATTGTTCAACTGACTCATGTCCTCTAGTACAGCAAGCGGCTTTTAATCATGGTGTGATCCATCATGATAGTAGCCTAAACAACATTATGCTGGTTGCAGAATTCAATGGAATTCTTAGTTTACTTATTGACTGGGAGTTCCCAGTGCAAGCAATGACAGACAACATACTATTGCTGGCACAGTAATTAGTTCAATTTAGTTGCATTTCTTCTGTTGAATATTCCCCTGAATCTTGCTTTATTCAAGGGGACACTACCCTTTATGTTGATAAACAAACTTGAACACATCACCCCCTACTATGTGTCAAAGGAACATCTTAATAGCAAGAATTCTGCAATGTCTGTTATCCCCCTCTCAGATGTCAAAATCAAGTAAACATAGCCTGACAACCTGGGGTCCCTCTTTTATGTACTCGTATACTTATGCATCAAGTTCAAGGGACTGATGGGCCTCAAACATGAAATACCCAACACCAGTATGCCTATGCAATGGTCCACTAATGCCTCAGTATCAAGCTCTGCCCAAAGGGCCTTTTTGTTGAAATGAGACCACATCATCAATGAAGAATTTTCTGATTATTTCAGAGACTTTGTACCCCTCACACATGCTTGGTGTCAGCTTATATGCAAAGACTACATTGACTCAGACAACAATTGTAGTAATCATTTGATGACATTCACAGCCATCTTCACACTGCTGGACTCATGCATTGACAAGTTGCCAACCATGCCAGGCAAACTGGAGATTGTCAAACTCAAAGTCAAGATGGAAGAATTAGGGGACAGGTTCAGGGACAGGCAGGCCATTGGGTATGAGGAATACCACCAAAAATTGCACAAATGATTGTATCCAAATGATGGAAATGTCCACTACTTCAAAATGATACTGGCATTGGTAATTATTTTTCTTGTTCTGCTAGTGTTTGTTCATTTACTCTAAGTGCATCTGATCTGAATTTATAATACCAGCCATTTTCTTATTTATGTCCACTGCCTTGTGTGATGTGTAATATAAATCAAAAGAACTTAGTACTAGTAACACTCAGTTTTTCTGCCTTGTTTTCTCCTCCTCAACAAATGTCACCCTTGAGTTCCCCCAAAAAGACAGCTTAGAAGGCTATCAATTGAGGAAATACTCAGTTAAGCTCACAAGTGTCAACATTGCAAATCAAGAAGTCTTGTACTACTGACTCAGACTCCACCACACTGGTGTCACTGCAGCTCAGTAATCCCAATTCTGTCACTACATCCAACACTCAGCTTTGTCAATCTTCCAGACCTGGAGGAGGTGAAGGTGGTAGAAAGGCCTAGCTTGAGAAGCTTGACTGTGTGGTTCTCAATGCTCCTACAAGAAAACATACCAGTGCCAGTGCATCATTTATAGCAGGTACTCTCTTAAACCTGCTGGCTCCAGAACTTGCATGCATGCAAGGGTTATAAATCATCCAAGCAAAAGGACAACTCAGAGTTTGTGACAACAGCCAAAAAGAGTCATAAGAACTCTAATGTAACAAAGGTAATCTCTTGATTTCATCCAGTGTGTTGGAGTGTCAGTGCACTAATTCCATCTTTTCATAGTCTTCAGATCCAACATCTACAATTGTTCCTGTTCAACCTGCTGCCATCACTCCAGCATTCCATGAGCACCAAGCAGATGAGCATTTCAGATTTTCTGCAGCATCTACTATCTCTTACCATACCTCACTTGGTGCTGAGCCCAACCTACAGGAACATGACAATCCTTATATAGTCATGGGTAGGAAGTGTGCCCTTGAGTGAGCCAAATTGATGTCCACCATCACTTGTCTAGGATTTTCACCTACCAGACCTGGTCCCATTATACAAGCTTAGATACTCATTGATCCTCCACTTTTGAACAAAACTAGTCACAATGTCTACCAGAGATCAGGCAATGATAATTCCTCATTGGACTCCTCAAATGAGGTAGAATCAGATAATCAAGATGGTGATGATGAGAGCAGTTTGTGTAATGGGAGTGATGATTGGGGAAATGTTGGTGGCCATTGAGGTATATGCTATGTGATTATTCACCCCCATTCTGACCATTCCCTCAAGAAAATATCTTCCATAAGTTAGAGCTGGGCATCCTGCCTGAAGTTAGCCCTCTTCTGGCTGATAACAAGTTCAGTTTTTTGTGTGACAAGGATGATGAAACTGCTGAACTAGTGCTCCAGAATGGCACCCCTGCTGTTGATGATGATAACTCACAGACTCATAGCCATCCAGATAACTTTTTGGCTGCCCACCATAGGAAAAATGGTTGACCTCAGCTTCCTAACCCTAAGACTTATAACACCCTCCAAAAGGCAGCAGAAAATGTCACTATAGGTGGCTCCACAGACCAGCCATCTTATTGTGCAACCAGCATCAGTCAAAGTCATCTGTCTGGTCCAAAACCTATGCAACTGGGATAGTACACACCTCAGTGGAAAGATTTTCTAGAAGACATGAAGAAACAATGCTGATTGGACCACTTCAGATCAAATCTATTCCCTGGACTTGGTGTCATTCTGTTACATGAAGCATATGCCAATGCTTGCTTACTTGACAATGACCTCAGGCAATACTCATGAGGAGACCAACATCTGAGGATTTGGCTTTCAAGAAGTGACGAGGAAAACTAGGGATTCGAGCAAGGCTCGACTGAGGATAGTTCAGATGAACTCAAGGGGTTGAGACGAGATACAACACTTGTATTGCACAGATCAAGAATGGAGAAATACAAAGGATATGCAATGATACTTATAGGAAAGGTAATCATGCATGGACCAAGAAGAGAAGAACTGCATAGAAAGGGGGAGAACACAATGGAACATGAAAGAACACTAGCTGACATAATAGAGACAGCAGAGGAGAGGTAAGTCCGATCAGAGACAAAGAAGTGAAGTGGAATTGCTACTGGCTACAAGAATAAACCCTTTGAGGGAATAAGTCATCCCTCTCCATGAGTGACTTGGAAGATGATAGAGAAAAAGAAAAATGTGATGAAATGGAGATAAAATTGTAACATTACCCCTGCTGTACAATCAAATCCCTGATTCGACCACTAACCCTCTATCGGTCCAAGAACTACACTCCTGAAGATGATGGTCCACTGAACATGGCAGTTGCCTGAGAAGGGGAAAGGCATTCAAACGGACAGTCGCTAACGATGTGCCCAGCCTGAGAACAAATACCACAGTTTCAGTGGGGGCAGGCTTGGTTGGTATGGCCCCAGTTGTGACAGTAGTCACATTGGTGAATGAGTCATTGGCAAGAAGCATGACTGGGGGCAGCAATGTGACAATGGGGGCAAGAATATTTGGCGCAATCTTCACAATAGTAACCAAGACAGTAACATTGAAAACAGGTGGTGATTGCGGATGCCGGGGAAGAACAATAAAGTTCAGTACAAGGAAGAAGGCAAGTGGGGGAAGAAAGAGCACGACTACCATTTGGGAGAGTGATTATGTGAGGATGTTCAGTGGGGATTGGGATGGTGGGAGGTTCGAGGTCATCATCAGATTCAGAGGTAGGTTCGATGGCAGTGGAAGTCTCAGATAGAGGCAGAGATGAAAGGTGGGATTTGAAAGATGCAGGGGGAATGGAGAGAGGAAGGGTAAGACAAGGAGAGTGAAGAAGAAATTGATCAACACATTCCACATTCTAAATAGGAATCACATTGGTTTTGTGGTAAGGATAGGAAGATTTGACGAAAAGTTGGGTAAACAATAGCGGGTACAAGGGATTCAATAAAATGGGAAAAGTTGTGGAGATGGAGAATGGTTAAGATGCATGTAGGGAGGGCTTCTAAGGCAAAACGAAGGGAAACCTTGTTGGTTTCTGAAGACTGGAGACGTTGAGTGGAGGAAACATTGTGGAAGAGATGGATGAGCTCATGGGTGATAACCTCGTCTTGGTATCATGGGTCATCTTTGAAGGTGAAGAGGATGTGGGGGGTGTCGATGAAGGCAGCATAAAGAAGGTGAGTGGCATGAATGGGTAGGAACATGGGGTAAATGTTCCGAGAACACAGGGGTGAGGTCAGGGTGGATTGTGAAGAGGAAACAATGGCGGAAGAGAGGAAAGACATGGTTGAAGAGGTAGCTTATTTGCAAGATACTCATGAAGAGACTGTCAAGAAAAGGGAAGACTACCTTATCAGAGATGATAATGTCATTTATAAGAGGAAAGAATAGAGGTGGAGTGTCGGAGGTTAGATTCAGGTTCCCAGGTGTTTTCTGCAGAGGAGTACCCTTTTCAGGAGGTCAGGTACAATCACTTAGCTTTGGGACCCTTGTGGGAGAGGATAGCCTCCACTTCATATTCTTCTTTGTTATCGATGACGTTAGATGGAGGTTTGAGAAAGGAGGGTCTGTAGGTTTCAGTGGAGCAATAGAACAATAAGAGGGAGGCATGGAAAACGTCGTGTATCTTCCAGGTACCCAGGAGTTGGAGTTGGTAAGTGAGGGGAGATAAAACATGAGAGATTTCAAAGGGGCCCAGTCTTTTGGATGCTAATTTACGAGAGGGGTAGTGAAGATGGAGATGAGTCACCTCAAGCCAAACCTTATCTCCCACTTTCCAGGGTGAAAATCGTCGAGTAGATCTGGAGGACATGATTCTCCTGGTGGATTTGTGGGCGGCAAGGGCTTCCTTACGGGATTCATTGAGGGAGGATAACCTATTTTCTAAGGCAGGGAGGAAGGTCTTGCCTAGGGATGGATAGGAGTGAGGTTCATAGCCATAGAGCAGGGAAAAAGGAGATTTCTTGGTAGAACTATGGGGAGTGGAGTTGTGGTGGAATTCGGCCACCAATAAGGATTGTACCCAAGATGAGGGGTTATTGCCGCAAAAAATATGGAGATATGTTTCGAGTTCTTGATTGGTTCATTCGGTTTGTCCATCGGTTTGAGGGTGATAGGCAGTGGATAATTGTATGTCATACTTTAGAAGACGAGTGAGTTCTCTGGCGAAGGCAGAAGTGAACTGGGGACCATGATTGGAGATGAGGATGTTGTGAAGACCAAAACGTTTGAAGACATTGTTGTAGAATACTTGGGCAACACCGGTGGCATCAATGATTTTGGAGCAAGGAGTAAGAATTACCCCTTTTATAAGACTGTGGTCTACTATGACCACAATGGAATCGTAGTCTGCAGATAAAGGAAGATCAGTGATGAGGTTGACTGAGAGTTGTTTAAAGGGTAGAGAATATGAAGAGAGAATAGGAACTAAGGGAGGGATGGTGGAATGGGTGTTAACCTTACTCTGTTGACAGATAGTGCAACCATCAACGAAGTTCTTGACAAAGGAAGCAAGACCTGGCCACCAGTAGTCACATTCGAGGATAGATTTTGTTTGAAAGATACTCATATGGCCCAAGAGGGGGGAGGAGTGGATAGCATGAAGTAGGGCAGATCGGGAGGGAGGAGGAACAAACATTTGGCCTTTGAAGTAAAGATGACTGTTGTCGAAGGTCCAATTGGACAAAGTAGTGTGAGAGAAGAGGGGAGAGCCTTCCTTGAGTATAGAGAGGACACGAAGGACGAAAGGGTCTGAAGGGGTGGATCGGGAGATGAATTTGACTAGAGTGAGGTCAAGGGCATTAATAACTACAGGGTCTGGAACAATGGAGGAGTCTTGGTTGTCGAGGGAGGTATCAGGTAAATCTTTTTGAGAGAGAGCATCTGCAGGACCCATTTGCAATCCAGGGGTAACGATCCACTTGATGTTGAAGTCCTGTAAAAAGAGAGCCCATCAGGCTTGATGATGAGATAACTCTTGGGGGTCTTTGATGTATGAGAGATTTCTGTGATTGGTGATAACAGAAAGAGGGAAGGAAGTGCCCAAGAGGTAATGTTTCCATTTAGTGAGTGCAAGGATGACAGTGAGGAGTTCTTTGTCGTAGATATCATAGTTTCATTTGGCGAGGGAGAAGGTTTTGGAGAAGTACGAGCAGGGGTGTAAATCACCATTAGAATCTTTCTGCATAAGGATAGTGCCGGTGGCAACTAAGGAGGCGTTGGTCATGATGAAGAACAGACAAGACATGTTAGGAATGGATAAGATGGGGGCAGAGGAAAAGATATGATGGAGAGTATTGAAGGCACGTTGCTGGAGGGGGGTCTAGACCCAGGGTTGGTCTTTCTTTGTGAGGAAGGTAAGGGGAATGACGATGTCAGAATAGTTGGGGATGAATTTGCAGTAGAAATTTGTAAAACCAAGGAAGGAACGAACTCCCTTGACTGAGGATGGAATTTCCAGTCCGCAATGGCAGAAAGCTTAGTAGGGTCCATATGAATGAGCTTGTTGCCGATGATCATCCCTAAATATTCCATGGTGGGGGTGTCAAAGGAACACTTGGAGATCTTGACCGAGAGGCCAGCTTCACGAAGCCTTTGAAGAACACGTCAGGTTCATTTATGGTGAAGTCCCAATGTTCCATGAGTATGGATGCCAAGGTCATCCATGTAAATCTTAAGCCAATGTTTGATGATCATATTTGCAAAGGTGTGATTCATAAATGCCTGGAAAGTGGCTGGGGCATTGCAGACTCTGAAGAACATGACAATGGGTTCGAATAAACTGAGAGAAGTGATAAAAGTGGCCTTCCACTGATCAGATTCTCAAATACAAATGTTGTTATAACCCCAACAGATGTTGAGTTTGGTGAAGTGGTTAGATTCCTTCATATCATTGACCAATTCGGAGATAAGTGGCAGGGGGTAGGCATTTCATACAGTGTGACTGTTGAGATATTGATAGTCTTGACAAGGGCGAAGAAGAATGGGGATGCTTGGGGGGATTTCGAGGGAACGATCTGACCAGTTTTCAAATGTTCTTTGATGAAGGCTTTACAGGTTTCTTTTTCAGCTGGGTTGAGTGAATAGACCTTGGCAATTTTAGGGATGAAAGTATCCTTCAGGTCAATAGTGTGATCAAAGGGACGATGGGGAGGAAGCTGGGTATGAGTTGATTCGGAGAATATATCAGCAAAGTCGGAACAAAAATCCAGAAGGGGAACATCTTTAGGTTTCTCTGCTTGGGCGAGTTCCATGGAGATGGTAATCTTTTCAATGTTCTCCTCGAGGGGAGGATACTCATGAAGAGACCTCTCAACCCTCAGAGAGAAGTTGATAGAAAATGTCTTCCAATTGATGCCGGGGTTCCATTTCTAGAGCCAGGGCATTCCTAAAATAATCTGGGGGCGTGCTAGTCAGACAACCATGAATTTTACAATATTAGAAAATGGGCCAGAGGTGAATGAGATAGGAGTTCTGTCCACATTATAAGCAATGAGTGGGTTGGGGATGGGTATGAATTTAAATGGTCCGAGGGCGAGAAGTCAAGGATCAATGAAATTTCCAGTTGCTCCAGACTCAATGAGATTGGTAGTGTCGATGGTTTGTTTTGACCCACATAATGAAATAGGAAGACACATGGTTCTATTGCTTTGTGGTGCTACAAGTACATGGTTCAAGGTGAGGGAGGAGATGTCTGTTACGATTTTCTCCCCTTTTCATCATATTCTCCTGTTTCTCTTCCAGCATCCTTATCACTCCTGGCATGGGACTTTCTATGACAACTTCAGTTATATCCTCGTTTGCCATTCGTCTTCATTATACCTTGCTAGTCTCTGACTAACCATCATTCTTTAACATTCTTCGTCTTTCCATTGATTTCCATTATGTTCTATCCTGTTCTTCTCCTTGGTCCGTGTGCATTATGCTTCCCTAGAAATAGTGTGTCGTCCTGTATATGTATTCCATTCTCGATCTACGCAATATAAGCATTATCAAGTCTCATCCTTTGTTGAGTCTATCTCGAGTACTTCGTCCTCAGTCTCCAAGTACCCCTTGGATCCTTCGTCCTTCATTGAGTGTTATCTCGAACCTTCATCCTCATCCTCAGTGTTTTCTCTTTGAACATCAAGACTTAGGATGTCAGTCTCTTCGTGAGCATCACCCTGAGTCGGGATTAGTAAGATTGGAACTTTGGTATGCTTCACATAACAAAAGATCGAGAATAATCTTGGTCCCACCTCTCTAGGTGTAGGACCCATCCATCATCATTACAAGCTTCAGAGCTCCATCATCCGAGTCTGAGAGTAGCGAAAGCAAAATCAAAACCCAACCTCAGCGTCCTCTAGCCCAAGTTCCTCTGCACCTTTGACCTCAGAATCCAAGACCCAGTCAACCATCGAGCCCTAGATCCTCAGCACCACCCGTTGTACCCAGTCAACCACCAGTGAACCTTAGACCCTCAATACCACCCGTTGTCCACAGAACTCCAGCACCCCCTCCATCATCTTCCACTCCTCCAGTCAATATGTCGACTACTAAGTCTGAACTCAAGGCGGCCCTCCCAGCCGATTTCTCCAGAAAATCCTCCGACGCCTCATGTTGGATCAAGGCCATGCATGCCTACTTCGCTTTGAACTCCACCCTCTACTCTACCAACGAAGGGAAGGTTACAACCACTCTCAACAAGATGAGTGAGGGACATGGAGCATCCTTCGCCAAGATGTGGTACAACAAACTTGCTGACTCTACCATCCCCAATTCCAAGAAGACTTTCGATAAGTTTACCACCAACTTCGAAACCACCTTTTACTCCTTCGACACGAAAGCCACCACTCACCTCGACCTCTCCAAGCTTGTTCAAAAATTTGCCAAACGTTTGGACGGAACCTTCGACGACGGATTTCAACAATATATCACTGATTTCCAAAACCTCACTAGTAAAGCTGGCATCACTGACAATATCACTCTCATCAATCAGTTTTCTCTTGGAGTTGACCAAAAACTTGCCACTATGATCCTCTCCATGTCACCTATCCCTACCACCATCAACGATTGGATTGAAAGAGCCAAGACATTCCATGCGCAGAAGATGCGTATCCAAGCCCTCCGTGGAGGAAAGTTCCAACCCTCCTCTTTCTCTTGTCCTGCTAAAGATCCCAACACCATGGATGTGGACATCACCACCATATCTAAACTCACTCCCACTGAATGTGCTCGTTGCATCCATGATAAACTATGTTTTAGATGCTGAAAGAAGGGTCATGGAGCTGA
>JBBPQO010000137.1:0-15967 GCA_038092535.1 Xerocomus subilludens | reverse complement strand
AAAAGACATCAAGAAATTTGTGGTACTGTACTGGGACCTTTTCTGCAAGGCCAGGTTCAATACTACTTGTGAGCATGGAGGGTTGGACTTGCTCCCTTGACTTTGTCTGACAAAAAACACCACAATGGTTAAAGGATATTCTGCCCATTACCCAATTGGTTTCTGGGTTGTGACAGTAGAGCCAGTCATACCTGATGAACATAGGGTGTGATCCTAAAATTGAAATGTAGGCATCAATGTATTCAGAATGCCCATGTACATCAAGATAAAGTTTTGCTTTTTATACACGATCTTCCCAATTGTTCCAGGGGTACCATCAGCATTATGCACATTGATTACATGTGGAATTGGTGTCATCTGAATATCCCTCTGAAGGCAAAATCTTTGATCAATGAACATACTTGATGCTCCAGAGTCCAGTAAGGCTTGGAGAAATGCGCTTCCCCATGTTGCTGCCTGCAGATATCTAACATTAACTGGGAGAACCATTTGTCCTCCCAGCATCAGCATACTGGATATATGGTTAGGTGGAACAGTCCAGGTGGTAGAAGAGGTGGGGGATCCAAGAGAGGAGTGAACCAAACCATGGTGACAATACAATAAAGGAGAATTAAGCATGCTATTTTTCTCTTCTGGCACCAAGCTCTCTAAGCAAGGCCCCCCTGCAGAAGTACACCTGTCACAAAACACAGACAATATGGTAAACTTGGGAAAATCTATGTTAGTACAATCATACAGTTTGCAAACACCCCCTTGTATTTATGAACAGTCCTCTTTTAAAGCCTCAGATGCCTCTTTCTTAGCTTCAATGGCAATCTTGTCATGCCAAAAGGCTTCCACTTCTTTTGTAATATACTCCAAAAATTGAGTTTCCTTCAACATTGATCCTTCTACACTCTGAACATGTTTCTTTGGCTCCTTACAAAAACCATATGATGTGATCAGCAACTCCACAATTATAGCATGAATGAGTTTCAAGTGATGGTCCTCCAGTGATGGCTTGGAAGTCGATGTCCATTGGAGTGTCCCATCCTGGCTGAGTACCAGTAGGCATGAAATGTGGTCAATTAGGTGGGCTTGGGCTGAGAAATAGTGGGCCTGGAGGAGGTCGATACTTTCCCTGCATTCTAGGTTGAAACTGAGGGGTTCCACATTCAATGGCTACCTTCTCTATAGTATGACAACACCTTTCTATAGTAAGCTGGGCAAAGCCCTCAGCTTTCCCCTCAAAATGAGAGAGAATGACAATGGAGTGGATCTTGTGATGTGACCCAAAGACATAGCTTAGTCCACCATAGACGGAACTTCTCTTTGTCACCATTCCATTTCCCAGGATCAGCAATCTTCTTATAGAGCTTGGTATTGCCTTTCTCTTCTTCAGCCTTGTGCAGGGCCTTCTTCAAATCTTCCATGTTGAACAGGTCTCTTCTTTCTAATTCTGACATAGCTCCTTACTGTCCCATATCTTTCAACAGGACTCTAGGGAGTCCTTGATATAAAGCAATGAATGTCCAGTACATTGGACCTGTCTTGCGCTCAAGTATAGAGTCTTATCCAAGTGTTATATGAGCCAAACTCTGAAACCTAGCCTCAAGGGCAAGACAACAGTGGAAGCTCAGCATAAGAAGAAAGTTGATAGTGAGGATGATGATAAGGATGCTCAAGCATATGGCTGAATACATCAAGAGTGGCAGAGATGAGTTTAAATCCCTTAGATCACACTCAAGCCTGAGCTGAATGCAATGAACAAGTGGATAAGACTGTGGGAGCAGTCATTTCACTATGGTTTATAATCAGGTAGGGACTGTGCAATCAAAGGCAGCCCTAAAGTTATCTCAAAAGGAAGGCATAGATGTGGCTGCAGCACATGCAGCAGAGCTGATGTGATACCATGTCACACTCTAGCAAGAATAGTAAAAGAACACATACAATACATATACATGCACATGTGCTGTATCACGTGGGACCAAAGTCTGAAGGTATTAGTGTAGTAAGGAAAAGAAAAGGAAGAAAGAAGGGAAAATAATGTCCTAGACACTCAAATGTATAGTAATACAGGTGAGCACTCATCTTCAAGGATGAGTGTAATTGTAAAGAGCACAGAAAAGCATATGAATTACAACACAAGCAGGGAGAGGATGGTGGCTTGTTGGGTAAGAGAAAAAGATTTAACCATGGTGGTAGATAAAAATCAACAGGCAAGTGAACTTTTTAAAACTCAGACATACTGTTTACATGTATATCTTTGTTTGTACCAACAAACAATTGCAGATATCATATGATTTGACTCAGATTCTAGCCCTCAGTTCAAAAGCTCAGAAATCCTTTCCATGACATCGCTGGCTTGTAATAATGATATCTCCACAGTGTGTGAACCAAATCACAATTGACCTAAGGGGCAATCTTATAGCCCAGAGTATGTACTATTTATGACTCCACCAAAGCTAAGCGAAATTCCCACAGTATTTGGCAGTGCACTGTGTGCACTGCTGTCAGGCCCAACATGGAAAAGGTTTCCAAGCTCACTGTATCCCAAACTCCCTTGGCTTGTGTTGGATACTGGCAGAGTTCTCTTTTGATGTGATTCTAGAGATACTCATTAGGAATGAGATCTGGAGACTGTGGAGGCCAATCTAGGAGAGTCATGTTATTGTCCTCCATCTATTTCTTGGCCTTTTTGAAGGAAAGCTTTGGGTTATTGTCTTGTTGAAAAATGAGATCCCCCACATAAATCCCACATTTCTTCATCCTGGGCAAGAAGTTATTCTCCAGAATATCTATATATTGCAGAGCATTCATTCTTCCCTCAATCTCAGCAAGTCTTCCCACACCCTCCCAGCCCATACAGCCCCAGACCATGATGTTTCCCCCACCAAACTTGACTGTATCCTGTACCTCCCTTTCAATTAATCCATCTCCAGCCTTTTTCCACACACCCTGTTTTCCATCTGGTGCAATCCTGTTGATCTCAGTCTCATCTGACTAGATTACCCTCTTCCAGTCCTCCACAGTCCACTCTTTGTACTTCAGAGCAAAGTTCAAGCACTTTTTTCTATGAATTGCACCAAGCAATGGTTTTTTCTTCTTTACCACAGCCTGGAATGAATTCTTGCTAAGGATTCATCTCAATTTTTTGAGGAGACAGGAGCTTGAACAGCATTAGAAGCCTTGTCAGTAGTGATTTGAATTATAACAGACTGCTGAGAGTGGGCAAAAAGCTTTGAAGGACATCCAGAAGAAGGGACCAGTTGATTAGGAAGGATATCTTTGAGCATCCTGGATATAGTGGACCTGCCAACACCAGTTCTGGAAGCAATTTGGAAAGTAGAAAGGCTATCAGAGGCAAGAGAGAGAATATTTTCCTTTTGAGCAGAGGAGATGGGGCACATTGCAGAATTGGTGAGTTCTGAGAACATAAGTCTTGCTTAAATGGCTTGAATATTTGTCATATGACAGATAACATCACCATAGTAACAATCTATTGGTGGTTGGTTGCTATAGACATGGTGGAGCATCAGATTTTGATATTCTAAATTGATACTCACCTAATTGTCCCAATGAGTGGCCATTTTAATTTGCATACATCTCCATGGTTTTTGATCTGGATTACAAATTTCTTTAACTGGTACCTAGCCAGGGTTTTCAAAAGCACTTCAACATAATTTATCTTGAAATGGTTTGATCTGACTCTGCATTCTCCTATTTCTACATCTTCTTTGTCAATTCCTTCACCTCCTTCTGAGCCCCTCACTTTAATCAAGTTTTGATTGAACATCATACATCATATTGATAGTGCTTCAACTCTGGTTGACTCGGACTCTAATGAGTTGGCCATTTATATTCCTCTTTCCTTCCCACCATACTATGGGCTCCCATTTCACTGGGACCTTGCTCCTGATTCAATCATTCAGGCCAGCCTTCCTTGGCTATGCAGCCTATATGGCAAACCAGACAAACTTCCATACAAATTCAATATCCTTGACAGTCAAGCCTACACCCACTCACTGGAATGCAGTCAATTTATTCTAGATGCCAGTGATAGTTGCATTGCCTGTGCCACTCTTGGTCCAGCTCTAGACAAGCTTGGAAAGCCTCTGCTGCTTCACCAGATCTGCACAAGGTGCTTGCTTAAGAACATTCTCCAACTGTCTCAGAGCATTGATGAGTGCTCCAGAGAACTTGAGAATCAGAAGCTCATGGTAAGAGCTCTGTTTTCACATATAGAACATTTTGTCTGCTTACCATCATGTAGTCACTACACAATACCTGTCCAATCAGCAATAAACTGAACACCATCAACAGCCATTCTGTGTTTCTTATGGCCATCTCACAAACTGATGTTCTTTGACTTTAGCATATCCTTCAGGTCCAGATCAACAATAGTGCTGGTATCAATACCATCATCAGACACATCAAGGAGGCAGTTGAATGAGGCTACAAGCCTCATGGCTATAGCAATGATGCCTATGATCTTGTGCTCCTTATGTATCACATTGGAGGTGCAAATCTTCTCTATGTGCTCAATCAGTGTATGTCTATTCCATCTCTTTGTTCTCTCTGCAACCACCTCTCTTTCAACACCATTACTCCCACCATTAATTCAATTACTCTTGATACAATAGCAAACATAAAAAATGTCATTGTTCAGCCCCACACATATTCAGGTTTCCATGCACTTCAAGAAGAAAGTATTCCTATTGATGAGTTGCCCTCAAAGAGGCCATAGTATATTTTCCATCTGAGAATGGTGTGGGCAGGCTCTGCTGGAAGCATGCTCACACTGTTGATCCTATCCTCAACACATACAAGTCTGTCATTCAAATTGCTGCCAAGCTCAAATCTGGTTAGGTTCACAAGGAGAAAGAGATGATGGTTGTTGTTGCCCATCTTTTTGGAGGGAACAAAACCTAACCAATTCTTGCTACTCCAATGTGCAAAGAGAACCACATTTACTGGGAAAAACATATGGATAAAGTCATTGATGCTTTGTGAAGCAATGGGGCTGAGAGAACAGTTGTCTGCTGCTTAGCAACCTGACAGGCATTACATGTTATGGTTGTTCATTTTGGCAACACAACTTCCAGTGGGCATTACAATTCATTATTGTGGAAATGGCTTCAAGACAGCCATATCATGGAGGCAACACAACCTAGTTTATTATGTAGTTGCTTTGAAAGATGACATGTGTCAAGATTTGACATGCAGGAGTGAAAAAAAGGGCATTTTAGGGCAACTACACTGCTGTCCTCTAGCAACCACCATGCCAAATATTGGCCTATCATTAGAGATAATCTCTCATATTCATTATTTGCAGCAGCTGCTCAAAGGCTTGCCCACTCACCTGCCATTGAATCCAGTCAAGTCCACATACTACTTTGGCCTTAACTCAGAACTTGTAAAAGATGTTTGGTTTGCATTCAATTGAAATCTCGAAGTTTGTTTTGAAACATACAAAAGTGGTGGGAAAATCATTTTCCAGGAAAGGGGAGAGTAGTATGACACCCTTATCAAAATGATCAAGATCATTGTCAAGGCTTTGCCAAGCAAGAAGGACCAAGACTTTCTGCAGGAGGTGTGGCTTGAGTGCCTCTTTAAAGCAGTTGAGCTACAAGAGGCAGATGGTTCAGCTAAGTGAGTTCTTGTATTACAAGAAAAGTGATCCATACCTCATTAAGCAACATGCCTTGTAAATGAAGACTTGTGAATGACACAGTCAATCTGGGTAAGTGCATGCAGTGCTCTGATAGTGAAACCATTCTGGTGATGATTGAATTAGGTAATACTGATGATAAAACACACAAAACCTCAGAGACCAAACCAGAAAGTGAACTCAAAGGACCAAGAGTGTCAGAAATAGCTACCAGGATCACAGCAACATGACAACTTACTTTTGATGATCTGAAGTGAAAGCAACTGAAGACAGAAGAGGAGATTGCAAAGGGGGAGATTGGCCAAGCAAGATTCAGAATCATGCAGATGGGTGGAGAAGACAGAGATATAAAGGCAAGCATAGTGGAAGCTCCAGAAATGGCAGCCTGCTGCCATCCAACAGCAGCATTGGCATGACAGGAATCATGTGAATAAAATTGATGATCACAGATCTATACATTCTGTGAGTGAATCTCTATGAAAAAAAGGATAGGAACTTACAATTTCTGGACAGATGCTGAGGGATCCAAGTGATGAGGATTCAAATGTGGATGTGGATGTGATCTTGCATTCTGAACATCTGAAGTGGAAGGAAGTGTGGTGTGGGAAAAGGGGAGGGAACAAATGGGAGACTCACTGGTGAAAAAACTGGTATCACCCATTGCTTTGGGTTCACATCAACAAGGCAGCCCAGAGATACAACTGGTCACCTATTGCAATGGTTAATACTCTCCAATGAGAGCATTCAAAGCATTTCTCACACCTGAACAAAGGTACTGCCTTGAAGTGGATAAACAATTCAAATTGTAGATAGTCAGCCACCATGCTTGACAATGTTGAAAATGGTCACTCTCTCACTGGTTCTGGCCACTCTGGCATCCTTTCCCTGTACCTGTGTGTTGAAGCTAAAACTATTGAGAAACTTGGAAGCCTTTGCAAGTCTGGACTCCCTGTCAACATCATCATCAGCAGATTGATCATGCTCACTGTCATTCAAGACTGTGTTTCTGAGTTGCTCACAAAACTCAAATGCTCTGAGGTATGTCTGTGATGGTTTATGATTTAACTTGTACTACCATCTACATAGAAGTATGTATGAACATTTTTTGACTTGGTCCTCAACTGGTCATCCTGAAAAGGGACACAGGGGGCAGCAAGACTTCCTGCTGACTCTGAGAAAAATGTAAGGAGCCATTCTTCCATCTTGTGTTTGTTATAGAGTGGCACAATGTGCCACCCAAGGTAAGTTTCATTGTCTCACATCTTATTGTATTGCCTGAAATTGTCTTACAGCTTGTTATGGGATGGATTAGCTAGGAGACTATGTTCTTCCCAGCAGCAGGACAACTTATGCTGACCAGGAATCATGTCAGGTCAATATCATAGTGTTATTTGAAGCATATACCAATGTCTCCTTACTTGACAATGTCCTTAGGTGATACTCACAAAGAGACCAATATCTAAGGAGTTGGCTTTCAAGAGACAACAAGGAGGACGAAGGTTTCAGTATAGAACTCGACAAAGGATAGTTCAAAGAACTCAAGGGTCAAGACTTAATATGATGCTTGTATTGCATAGATCAAGAATAAAGAATACAGAGAAAGTGCAATGATATTTATACAACTGAGGAACATGCATGAACCAAGAGAAATAGAATTGGAAGGAAGAATAAAGAACACAATGGAATGTTGAAGAACACAAGCTGACATAAGAGAATCAGTGGAGGAGGGGTAAGTCCATTTATAGACAAAGAAGAGAAATAGAGTTATGACAAGAGACGAGGATAAATCCTTCAGTGGAATGTGTCATACCTCTCCAGGAATAGCTTGGAGAATGGTAAAGAAAAAGAAGAATGTGATGAAAAGGAAGCAAAATTATAACACATAGCTAAAGATATAAACATGCATACCTGCTTGTAGCAGGCACACCTGGAGGTCCATTCTTCCTATCTCAACAGGTTGTGCTGGCATGTCCATGCAGTCCATTCTATGGCCAATGTCAAAGTCGATCCTGATCTCCTTGACAAAACTCCGGAACTCCGGAGTTAGTGTCTGGACAGAAGGGACATTGGCTTCACCTTATGTGGTGCACCCATGTCAAAGGCAAGTCCCTGGTATTTCAGAGGGATGGGCGTAAGGCAGAGTAACAAAGGTTGGAGGTCAGATGGTCAGAGGTCAGAGGTTGGAGGGTCAAAGGTTCGAGCAAGGCAAGTCAAGGTTAATGAGCTGAGAGAGAGGATGACAAGAGGACCAAACAGGCAAAGGGGGAAAATCAGAACTAGAATTGATATTCGAACTGAGGGTACAGGAGTACTATACAGAGTTTATATACAGAACTAAGTAACAGTATTGGCAATTCAGTGGAGGTCCAGAGGACCCACCTGTCATGAGAATGACAGCGTTGGTAATTGCGGATCATGTCCAGTACCCCTACATGTTGGAGGTGAGCCATGGTGGTAATGATAGCCCCTTGGTGTCAGCACCCATCAGAATATTACAAACAGTCAAACGAGATATCAAAGGTAGTCAAATGATGAATAAACATGTGCAGGTCTGGTGACTCAGGATGGTCTTGTAAGCAAGAATGCTCTGGAGATAGTAGGAACATAAGACTGGAGGTATAGAGTTGGACTTACCGAAAATCATGGATGTGACAGCCAAACACACTTGGCACGGCCAAGGCATGTATGCATGGTTTCAATTTCATGTTTTCAAAGAGGAACCAATGTGGAAGGCATTTTAGCATGCTCAAAACAATGAAAAAAGTAAGTTGATAGGTATTCTTCCAAGGATTAATGGCTTGTAGTGGATCGAATGCATCATTGAGCCCTACCATTTTCATGTCATGGAGGTTGATCCCAATCTCAACAACAATCAAGTCTTGATTATCTTTCTGGACTGCTACCCAGTCCACACTAGTGAAGAGTTCTGCTCATACATATTCAACAAATTCCCACACATCATCCTTTGTGCCAGCCAGTTGTAGGTTTTCTCCATTCTCTCTCTGTGTATCTTATATCATTCTTGTTAGGCACTGTTATCTTCCAGCCTGCTGATGTTGGACTCAACAGCATTATCAACCACCACCTCAAACAGCATCAGACAAAACAACTTGTGGAATTACACCAAGAACAAATCAAACATGGTCTAGCCACCAAGCAGGTGAAATTTTTGACATTGCTTCCTGTCCTCTGTGACACATCCATGTCTGGTGTTGTCAGTGCATATGAGTTTATGACAGGGCCATTTGATTGCAAGTTATTGCAGAGGGTTTGATCTATTTTTTCTTATGTTCTTCTTAGTCTTGGGAGTGGTGCAAGGTCAAAAGCTGTCAAAGGTACATACAATAACACAGGTCACTGGTTACATACCTTTTGGATGAGTGCTTGAGTTGACACACAGATGGTAAGAGGTAAAGGTCTATTCAAACTCAGATGTCTGAGTTCCAGTTTATTTATTTATATAATATGTGAACTAGTTACTAGATATGGTATACCTTAAACCATTCAACACTCCTCCTTGCTTAGTGAGATGTCATCATGCAAGTATAGGGGTATATATTTGCTCAACTAGTTCCTGCTAGTGGTGTGATCAAAGAGTAAGCCTATCTGAGACTTACAGTGGTCAAATTTGACATGTCTGAGGTTCTTGGTGAATATTATCAGCAGGGTTGTCAGTCCCTTTGATACAGCAGATTTTGACTTGCTTATCAGATATAGCATCTCAAATAAAGTGATACTGAATCTGGATGTGCTTGTTGTGACATTCAGTAACTGGATTGTTTTCCATGAAAATGGAAACTTGATTGTCACCACAGATGGATATAGGCTTGAAATTAAACCCAAGTTCTCCCAGCATTTGCTTGATCCAGATGACTTGGTGAGTACAATCACTCAAAGCCATGTATTCAGCTTCAGAGGAGGAGAGTGCTGTTGTCTTTTGGAGATGAGAATTCCAGAGAAAGACACAATTTGCCAGCTTGATATAAAATCCTGTTGGAAGTGTCAAGTTTCTGGGTCTGCACCCCAATTAGAGTCTGTGCAGGCAATGATACCACTTCCAAATGATCCATTATACATAGGTGAATAATCATGAGTACTGATAAGATAACAGCATATGCATAGAGCTTTATCAAGATGCTCTTTAGATGGGTTGGCAGACTGTCATGCTAACTGAGTGACAGCATAAGCTATATCAGGGCAAGTGCCAATCATTAGGTATAACAATGAACCAATCACTGTCTGGAACCTTGATCATAGTTCCATATTGACAGGGGCCATGTTCTTCTTAGGTTGATAACCTTAAGGAAGAGGAGTATGAGCAGGTTTCACATTGATCATTTTGCATTGCTCAAGTACTTTATATTTTCATTCAGAGGAATTCATGAGCTTCTCTGAGATCATGGCATTTCCACCTTTTCATAAAGGCAGCCTTGAGTGTATCAACTAAAACTTTTAAGGGGCCACAAAATAGGGTATCATCAACATAAATGTTGTGATAACACAGTGTTTCCCTTGTTTATAGCTGAAAAGGCAAGCATCTGTGTCCAGTCACTCAAAGCCTAGTTCCTTCATAAACTTGTTAACATCCTTTTATCAGGCTAAGCCTGCTTGTTTAAGGCCATAAAGGCATGGAGAAGGCAAAGTACTCTTCTTTTGAGGTGAGGAGAAGCAAAGCATTCAGGAAACTTCATATAGATTTCCTCATCTAGTTTGCCATATAGATAGGCAGATAACACATCAAGCCCAGTAATATACCAGTTTTCTAAGATGGCTAAGGTGAGCATAGGCAATGGCATGGGTATGGGTAACCCACACAGGTTAGATACCCTTACTCACCCATACCCCAGTGCAGGTATACATACCTGTGAGAACTTGTACAGTGCCTCAGCTACCCACCATATGATGATAAGAATGGCACATTCCACAGCCCTTCTACCACCACCTTGACAATGATAACAACTTGCCCTCATCCTACCCCACCCTCACCTCACCATTGACTAAGGACAAGGACAAGGACAAGGACAATGAATGATGCAGCACATGGCATGTGCATTGCACTGTCCCTTATCCTTGTCCTCACCTCACCCTCACCTCACCCTTGATTGATGACACTGATGAGGAATGGCACAGCACACACAGTTGTGTGTGTTGTGCCTTTCCTTGTCCCCATCCCCATTCTTTTCCTCACCTCACCCTCACCCCAACCTTGACTGATGACTTGCTGCATTATCACAATGGCCACCACCACCACCATGCAACAGACAATGACAACAATAATGCAAGCCATCACTGAAGTGTCACCACAGCCACCACCATCACCATGGGGCCATTTGAATTGCATGAACACAAACACAAATGCAGTGCTTGTGCACTGCATTTGTTTTTGTGTTCAGAGATGTCATTGTGACCCCACCACCACTGCACTGTACCCATGGGGTAAACCCACTGTGGGTTCCATACCTGTTTCCACAGGTACATACCCCTTGCAGGTATGGATGTGGATACACCTCTGGACACCCAGGGGTATACCCACACCATTCCCTAACTGGAACTGGGATTAGATGGATCAGGATCAGGAAATGGTAGATTTGAAGACCTTTGAGCAGGTTCTGATGGTGGGTTTCTAGATAATGATGGCCTTGAAGATGGAGGTGGAGATGGAGGTGGAGATGGAGGTGAAGATGGAGATGATGGTGGAGATTTAGCAAAAGACTACTGATGTTGTCTCTGCTAATCTTTTTCATAATGTTCTGCAGAGCATTGGCTATGTTCATGAAGAGCTTCATCAACCAAAGCTTGTGAAAGCTGCCACAATTGATTTACAGCAGTCTCCTCTTGAGAGTGATGAATCTCTTCCTCATCTTGTATAGTCTGTAGCTGCTCCTCTAATAGCCTTTGTTCCTCCAACTCATCTTGATGTTGTGTCTCCCATTGTAGTGCCAATAGTCTTTGCATCTCCATTTCATCCTGATGTTCAGCCTCTTGTTGACGCTCCCACCATCTCTGATGCTCCAATTGCCTCTCCTGTTCAATCTCTTGCCTATGTTGTTCTTCTCTATGTCTTTCCTGTTCCTATAGTCAATGGTATTCTACTTGTTGACATAGAGCCTCTTGCTGCAATTCCAACTGCCATGCATGCTCTATGTTCTGCTCCCATTAAAGGTCAATGATATTTTGAGAAGAGTATGCAGGACCAGATTGAGCATTGATAGAGTCTTCTGTTACATTGCTCCTGATGAGTGGCATTGAAATTGGCCATCGAACTAGCAGTATAATCCACTCTGTTGTCCAAAATACTGGGCTGAGGGGGTGGCAGAGCAAATGCCTGATAGCCCATAGAATACGGCTGGGCAGGTGGAGGTGGCAACTGTGAGTGTACACATCACATTCTTTGAATATCATGATATGTGATTTGATGCTGGGGTATGCCAAGATATTGTTCCACAGGCATAGGAGGGTGTTGCTGGGTTTTCATTTCATCAATGATATATGTAACCATGACATACCATCAAGGTTTGTGGCAAACATCATCCAGATAGTCAACCCATTTGACATTGTTCATGCTCAGCATGGCAAGCTACATGTCATGCTCATTGTGGTGATGTGGAAGGAGAGTCCCTAATTTCATCACCATCAGATATGCCATCATACAAGAATTGTTACCAGTCACTGGTGCTTCTTGTTTCAGCATTGGACCAATGTGGGCCAATGAAGACCACCTTGGATATTTGTAGGACTATAACATATTCTATCATAGTGAGAACCACACACACTGGCTTCCCATTCCAAAAGGGTTCAGTGTTGACAAGGATGACAATAGTAAGATATTCTACTATATACAATCCATGTCATGCATAGCACAAATCTGAAGTTTATTCACAGACACACCATCAAATATACTCTGTTGCTCTAAAATACCTGGTGGCATGCTCAGGTGTGATGCATTGGCAAGCATGGACATAGCCATCAAGGACTTGTTCTTGTGATGATGATGCAGATGGGCCTTGAATAACAAAAATGCCTGTTCAATCAGATTGTGATTGGATGAATATAATGGAAAAAAAATAAGTTTGCACACTAAAATTGTCAGTTATATAGTATATAATGCTCAAAATAGCTACTTACAATTCATCTCTTCAATGAGCATGCAAACCTCTTTGCTGTGATTAATGCTGCAGTTGTTCATGACCAGAACACTGCATGGACCCAGTTACAGAGTTTTAAATGGCATCTACAAGGTGTTATTATAGTCAGAATCATCAGTGATAATACTAGAGACATACTACATGGTGTTTGAGAAATTGGAGGAACTGCTCATCTATAACCACACCCTCAATAATGTCATACATGATGAGCCCATCAAGGGTCAAAGTGGAAAGGATGCTATGGTGGGTGCCTCTGATGAAGCACTGACATTGAATACATGCCATGCCCTTGCCAGTGTGACTATATTTATGAATTAGAGTCCACTTGTTTTCAGCTGACTCATCAATAAAAACAACATTGGGAACTTCAGCCCCAATGCAATTCATATAGAGTGCACAAATTGTTCCATTTCATTTCAGTGCAGGGGCAGTGACAATCTTGTGGGTGAGGTGCAACTATTTGATGGCCCAAGAAAGTGTGGAAAGGGAGGCACAAACTCCACATTTTGAGAAAAGCTCCTCCTGCAGCTCATCAAGGTAGATAGTGTGACAGTGGTCAATAGAAGCTTGAATGAAGCAGAGATTTGCTTGGCTGAGGATATGAGAATGGGTGAGGATATGAGAGTACTTGTGAGGGTTGCTAATGATGCCATGCCTTGAGAATAAGGCTAGGGTTTTGTAGACAAGGGACTTCTTCACAGTGAGGAGGTCACATATTTGCTGGATGTTGTAGCCATCATAATGGAGAGCAGGAATGATCCAGGCCTTCAGATCCTTAGAGATGGTGTGTCATGTGGCATGGAAAGACATCAAAACATTTCACATCACTCACTCAAGACTACTCAGGGTCCATGGCCAGATACTACCCACAATACTATCACTGGGGGTGAAATGACAAGCTTTTCATTAATAATAGTCTAGCACACTCAATTCTCACTCTTTTCACTTGATTTATGCAGCATAAGGTGCAAAAATTGATTGGTTACAATCTACAGTAGAGATTATATTTTTAACATTTGTTGTGGACTCTTGGAGAGATCCTGGTGCCAAAAGTGCTGGTGGGTAGGGAAATGACAAGCCTTGTCACACTTGGTCATGCAGCAGTGGTTGGACCTCCACTTTGGCAAGTCTGGCAGACAGATGACATGTCAAATTACTAATAGAAAACATGATACACAAGTACAGGTCAATTACCCAAGTTTCCAGCAGAGATTTCCTGGTAGTCATCCACTTGTTGTGCTGTCTGTATTCTCCCAAATAATAACTTGATTTTGTCTCTCATAGTCTGCATCTTATTAATCAGAGGTTTGGGAGGGTTCAATGACCACCTGTAGTAAATGATTCCCATAGTTCATGGCTTGAAGAAATTGTCCTGGCTCATAATGTATGAAAAGGTAGGAAAGTGACAAATGCCCACACAAAATGTTTTGTCTTTTGCTCATCACTCAATGGAAGTATAGCCCCAAAACTTGAGATGCATATATGGTGTCTTAGATTTTTATTTGCTTCATGTGATGTAGATGACAAGGATCAGTGGATTTGTCATTGCAATACCCACTTGTCATTACACCCCCATTAATAGTAGTTTTTGTATTAGGTTTTCCCACAGACTAATGAAAAGTGCTGTAAATTTAATGAACCCATAGTCCATACTGAGCCTAGGAGCTTCAACCCTGCTTTGGATCAACCTTGGTTTGAACATATGAGAACATGAAATCAGGCAAGTTCCCAACCACCTGTTGGAGCTGTTTGGTTGTCATGCTAAAAACCAAATTATTGACAAAAAATCTCAATCCTGCAGATAGAGACACTTCTTCTCCCACTGAGTTGACTGTCTCCTGTTCAGCAATTGTGACCACTTTCAGTCCAGAAGTGATGGTGTTCACAGGCTGCAGTTCTGTGTTATCAGACATGCCTTGGCACATCATGAGAGGGCCTCTCTCCAAATATATGACAGAATTTCCTAGATGCTGATAAGCAACTACATGGAAAGATTTGCTTGCCTCAACAGCAAGTTCAAACTCCATGACTGCCATCATTCCTGCAGGCAGCATAATGATCCTGCTCAGCTTGCTTTGCATCTCAAATAATACACTGATCTGATCTGCAGTCATCCCATACAGTATACTCTTGACCAGGATTGTTGTATCCAAGCATCCTTGAGAAGAGAAAGACATAAGGATGACACCCTGCAACTCAAGGTAGAATTTTGTCTCTGGGATGATGTGTGTCACTGCAAGCACAAGTTTCATGGCTGTGCTACCAGAATTAGGATTCAAAATCTCTGCTTTGGATACATTGAGATGATCTGCAATTGAAGAGACCACAGCATCACTTTGAGTACAATCAAATAGATTAGACTGCAGGAAAAGACATCAGCAATATGTCACCCCTACTGTGACATCTGCACAGACTGTAGACTGACTGTTTGTACAGCCAGACCTGTCAGACAGTACACACATTCCCTATAGAGTTTCCCAAGTATTTAAGTGTAATCAAGTCACTTAAGCAACAGAAGTACAACCATGACTTGAACTTGCAATCTTCTGGTGATTGCCAAAAATAGTAATCACATGACCCATTAATCCCTACACTAACAAATCTCAGGTGTAGATAGGCATCAGCAGGTATATGACTACCTTTTCTGACCTTTGTTTTAACAAATGAAAAGTCCATGGACATTCACCACTGACTGGCAACACCACTCCACCACCACTCATGCCCAGTGAAAAATGACTATGATGCGGCGTGTTCGGGTATGTCTGGGTATGTTTCCCTACCAAGTACATATGAGATCATAATGTAACACAATCCTCTAATAAAACGGCATGGTTTTGCATGCTGACATGGTATGGCGTATGATCATAAATGATTTTCCCGAGTGCAGCATAACAGAACAGATTTAGTCCTGACAGTCCAAGGTTGTGCCAATATGCTTACAACTGATTGCCAATGTCAATGTATGTTATATGCATCTGATGCCAAATGCTTTCCAATACTTCCCAATGATCAGAAGATCTGCTCATATCTGATCAAATATGACTATTTCTGATCTTGCACATATACAGTGACTTCCAAAATTGAGTCAATGTTTTGAGATTTTGAAGAATGTGTTATATAACTCAGGAGCATGAACAAATAGAGCCAAAGTGTAAGTGGGTGGTGAAAAGTA
>JBBPQO010000136.1:0-15980 GCA_038092535.1 Xerocomus subilludens | reverse complement strand
CTTCCGATCTCGCGATCGGTCCCCCTCTCGTCCCAACCACCCCCAGGGCCTCATCGCGCCTCAAATGCCCCCCAACACCCCCCAATGCCTCCCAACCACCCCCCTAATGAATTATACATTTGTATATACATGTAGTTGTAGTTGTAGCTGCTAAATGAAATTTCTAACCACATATTTGACTTGGTGAATGCTTTGACCTTAGTGAAAATTGATTATTCACATGTTCATCATGTAGTCAGAATTCAAAAATTTCTGAGCAACTTTTGATTTTCAGGTTACTTTTTCTGACAGTTCTGACAGCTGTCAGAATGGTTTCAGGGTGAGTCAGAAAACATGATGAGTGACCCTACAATAGGCTGACTCATCATTATGACTCAAGTACTCAGTGCTCAGCTCTGACTTCTACTGAATGGTGGCCACTGACTGAAAACATGACATTCTGCAAGTCTTGCAAGTGCCCACCACTATCCAACCATGTTGACTGCATCAATGAACCCAGACACATCTGCCTGCAGCAGCCCCCTTGTGTCTCAAATGGCCCCTGATGGCCCCCCAGCACCTTAAACGCCCCCCCTAGCACCTCAATTCCCCCCAATGGCCCCCTAATGCCCACCTCATGCTATAGATGGCCTTCCCAGTGCCTCAACCACCCCCAACCCTCCAGCACCTCAAACAGCCCCCTTGTGTCTCAAATGGCCTAAATGGACCCCTAGTGCCTCGGACCTTCCTCAAATGCCCCCTTTGTGGCTTGTGCATGTCCTGACTAAACCCCCACCCCCTAGTGCCCACCTCACACTTCAAGCAGCCCTCCCAGCGCCTCAACCACCTTTAACCCCCCAGCACCTGAAATGGCCCCCTTGCACCTTGAACAGTCCTAAACACCCCCTCTAGTGCCTCAGCCATCCCCAGTGGCCCCCTTATGCCTCAAATGCCTCCCAACAGCCCCCCAGCACCTCAAACACCCCCCAATGGACCCTCAAACATGATGTGACCAGACCTCCTCTCATTCCAACCAGGCCTCCCAGGCCTCAACAGCCCCATCATGCCTCAAACATCCTTTAATGCCTTCCATGGTCCCCTTATGCCTCAAATGGCCTCCATTGGCCTCCAATGCCTTGAATAGTGCCTTAACCACCCCCAACCACCCCCAGCACCTCAAATGGCCCCAATGGCCCCCTTGTGCCTTGAATGGCCCCCTTGCACCCCAAACAGCCCCCTTGCACCTGCCTTGCACCTTGATCATTCCCAATGACCCCCAGCATCTTGGGCAGCCTCAAACAGCCCCCCCAGCACCTCAAATAGCTTGCAATGGACCCCACAGGGCCTCAAACCCCACCTTCATGCCTCTAATGCCCCCTCCAGCACCTTGAATGGCTTCCAATGGGCCCTTTGCACTTCAACCACCCTCCAGCACCTCAAATGGCTTGCAATGGGTCTTTCCAGGGCCTCAAATGCCCTCCTTTGCACCTTAACCACCCCTTCTGCATCTCAATGGTCTCCAGTGCCTCATCCACCTCCCTCAGTGCCCTGAATGGCCCCCTTGCACCTCAAATGACCTCACATGCCCCTTGCACCTCAACCAGCCCAATGGCTTCTAATGGTGGTGTCTTGGACATTCTTTTGGAATGGTGGCTTTGATAACAGTGATGATAAGACACCTTTCAAGAATAGGGACAGAGTGGAGTTTGGTCTAGAAAGACTGGAGTTGGTCTGGAGCTCAGCCATGCCTATGTGGGTGAAGATGATTATATGTATTTACCTAGAAAGACTGGAGTTGGTCCAGAGCTATGTAGGGTAAATACCAGAATAATAGTAAGTATGAAAGGGCTCACCTCAGCTGTGCCTATGTGGGTGAAGACAACTGAGGTGCTAGAAAGAAGAGAAGGGGTTTAAATAATGTGGTGGAGGCACACTCACACAGCTAAGTAAAACAGGTATCAGCTAGGTAAAACAGGTATCAGCTGGTATGCCTGCTGATGCCAAGTATGAACACATGACACTGAGGTCTAGAGGTCCATGTTCTAATCAGGAGCAGATCAGGAGTTACTCCAGAGTTACTCTGGAGTTAGGGATATCTTATCAACACCTATAATAGCAATTACATGTATCTAGACTACTACATGAAATTTGTTGATCATATTTTGACTTGGGCTTGATGAATTTTTTGACCTTGGTGAAAATCTACATGTTTGTCATGTGATTTGTCTGAAAAAGGAAGTGGCCATGTGAAGCTGGTGTGAGCTGATTTGTCAGCCAGCAAAGCATCAGAGTTCCAATTTTTCTGAACAACTTTTATTTTCTAGGCAACTTTTTCTGATGGTCTGACAGCTTCTGACAGCTATCAGAATAGTTTTAGAGTGTGTTCAAAAATACAATGAGTTGGCCTATTATAACCACATGCCCAAATGAAAGCCTTACTCAGTGAATGATTGACAGGAAATCACTATCAACACAACTAGAAAATGCTATGTAGCCATAAGTCCAATATATTTGGAATGATTTGTACCCTGTTTGTATAGTGGTGTGAAGTGTATGACTCTGGGAGGTAGGGAATTTCATGTCTGCTATTGGTCCCAAGGTTGTCAGAAATATGACCAGATGACAAATCAGAGTGCCTTGTACCAGCACACCATTTGGATGGCTATTTTATCATGCTGTCCTACCAATAGTAGTGATGCCTCAATATAAATGTTGGTACACCTCTGGCCTTAGATTGCACCAACAGACAAGGGTTGTCCTTGTTTGATGTACAAAATAAAGAAAGGCATGAGGGTGTCTTAATGACAGCCCTCAGCCTTATATACTACTACATGAGACATATGTTATATATAGTAATAAAAGTTGTGTGTGATTTAACTAATCATGCACAACACACACACATGAATAGGGGCTATTGCCCATAAATGGGACATGCCCTTACACCCTCCCCTCTAGAGACAGCATACAGCTCGATTAGAGCAATAATAGAAAGTTAAAAGGGTATATTCAATCAGCAGGTACAAATCACAAAATGAATGAACAAAGAAAAGGAAGATGCATCCATTGCTATGAATACAAATGATGTATTAAAAAGGTGCCATCCTCATGCATCACATCCGCCCAGCATTGTCCATGTGCTCCAGGTCACTTTCCATAAGCACATCCTCTGAGGATTAAGTCCCCTCTTGGTGTGGAGGGGAGTGTATAATGGATGACTGCTTCACTGAAGCACTTGATGATCACAAGGTCCTCAACAAAGAGGGGGTCACAAACAAGGGGTGTGATGTCCTTGAGTTGCACACAAGGCTGCCACTTCAGCTGTATACCATTCCTGCATGCAGTTGAGCTTGTCATTTATAAAAGAATTACTCAACTTCACCTCCATTGGCATATGGGTGGTCATGGTGGCCATGTTCTTGGAACCCCCTGATGCTTCTATCTGGTCAACCATTTCTCTTGCCAGACAGCAAGCCCAGATGATGGCATTTCTGGAATCCTGAGCTGTTACCCTGTTAGCAGTGAGGTAGGCTGCAATCTTGGCCAAACTGGCCTCCTTAGAGAATAAGCCACACAAAGGCACTTTGTTGCAGACCACTGGTCCAACCTCAGCCCATCTGAGGAAAGCATTGTACCAACCTGGTATGAGGAAGAGATGAATCAATCCATGCTGCCAGACCATGTGGTCATAGCTAGTGTGGGGAACTGGGGCAAGAAGCTCCATGAAGAGGAAACCTTGGACAGTTGAGGGGCTGGGATAGTCCAGTGCAGAGTCTTTATCATAGATGGTGTGCTTTCCCAACACTCTAGGGAACATCTTTTGGAGGCCATTCCACTCCACTGGACTGGTGCACTGTAACTGGTACTGTTTGATGAAGTTGACCCATTTGTTAGCAGGGACATTGAGAAGTGGAGCCTCACAAGGCAGTGGAGGAACCCTCATTTTGAGGTTGAGGTGGATATGACTGGTTGGTTGGCAGGCATGAATGGACATGGACATGGTGGGTGTGAGTCTAGTGACCTGGTGAGAGGAGAGAGATACCTGTGGCTGGACCTTGGGGATGATGACATGCTCCTTGGCTTCAAGGGAAAGGACCACTCTGGTCAGCGTTTGGCTGCTGAGGGAGTGACCAGTTGGCTGGGGTGGCTGCAGGACACTGCTGTTGAACTTGGGCAAGTTGCCCTTGTTCTCATTGGTGAGCAGCCATATGCCCATTCCTCCAGTTCTGGTGCTTCTGCCTGGTCCTTTCAGCATACCAAGCTGGAGGCTTCCAGGCACAGATGGTAACAAACAGGAGGTTGTTTACCTCGAGGTCTTTGTGCCTCTTCCAGAGGTTTAGGTATGTAATCAGGTCCAATGCCTGGCAGGTTTTTGATACCTTGCCTTCTGGCACTTGGAGTGCTGCCTCAAAGAGGGCATGGATTTTGTTGCAGGAGTCAGGGAACTCCCTTTTTACTTGACAGCTTATAAAGCCATTTGGAAGGGACTGCAAGGCCTCCTCCCTCTTTCTGCCTTGGTAGGCATAGAGGTTGCACTCAAGGTAAAAGAACAATGTTTTTTGACCATTCTGGTCAGTGCCATCACCCAGAACCAGGGTATATGGCAGGCATCTGTTCCCTTTGAATGAAGGGAACAATCATAACATTGCACTCATAGTGTCAAATGTTCAAGGGCATGCCTCCATAGAAGCAGGAGGTGTGACATGAGGAGGATCTCCATATCCTCATAAGGAAGAAGAGGAGCCACTTCCTTGTATCTGGCTTAGGGCACATGCTCCTTATCCTTTTTGGATGAAGCAGTGGGGGCAGCGGGTACTGGTGTGTCATGAAGACACTGACTGAGCAAGGGTGGGATGGGTTCAGCAGGTGTGTCCTGCCAGCATTGGTGGAGGGGTGAGTGTGATGATGGTGCCACCACTTCTCTTCCCCTCAAAAAAGGGATTGTCAATGAAGAAGGGCCAGCAGAGCTGGATGGGTTGATGTCCATTGGACCACCAAGGGATGTGACTTGAGCCTGCTTGAGTTGCCATGCCTTGTTGTGGACAGTATGGGGATGGAGGTAGAGGGTGTGATATTGGTATGTGATGACAGTCACTTGATCTCTGCTTGAGCAGAGGCAAGTTCCCTGTGAAGGGAACTGCACTCATGCATGAGCTGCTCCATGTGTTGGTCCAGCATGAAGTATGGCTCTAGTCATCAGTAGTGAGGGGCATCACCGATGAGGTGGTCAAATGCATTGTAGATAGGCAAATGCATGGGTACCAGATACCCACCAGGATCATGAGTGTGGGTACCTTGTGGGTGTGGGTAGGGGTCTGATCTTTTGATACCCACACCCATATCCATACCCAAGTGGTGGGTATGGCTTGTGATACCCATGGGTCTTTATGTAAAGTATGGATACAATATTCATAAACAAGTTCAAGATAGCCATGGCCTTGTTTGAGATTTCATAGTACAACATGCAATTAGTGTTTTAAAGTCCAATCTAGTCCAGTCTTTTACTTTTTTTTGGGCAGACCAGGACTGTAACCAGTCCTTTCAATTTCATCTCAGCCCATAACCAGACCAGACCACTCATAACCAGTCTTTGTTGGTTACATGCTTGGTTATAGTCAGTTATAACTGGTCTTTTATAGTTCATGTGTATGCAGCATGTTACTTGGTATAAAAATTAGATTTGAAGTAGAATTTCTCAACTGCCCCTCTGCCTTCATCCTTGACTCACACAATGCCATCTAATTCTCACAAACCTAACTGCTCATGGATCCAGACTCAAAAGGCTCACAACCTAAAGCATTAATGATTGTGATGTTTCCATGGCCATCCTGGATGGCTGCTCTACACTAGGTCACATGACCTTGTTCCCACTCATGCAATGGCTATCCCACAAATTTTGCCTGATTTATATATTAGCATAGATGGCCAAATAAATCACATCACACCACTGCATGCAATGGCCATTCCAAATGGCTGCTCTGTATTGGATACACAAGGTCACATGACCTTGTTCTCATCTTAACAGTAATATACAGTAAGTACTAGGTGGTTTTTAATCGACCAGATGTGGAGTGGCCATCCTGGATGGCCACTGCACATTTGGATACATGGTCACATGACCTTGTTCCCCCATGTGCAATGTAGTGTTGCTATCAAGGCAATTTGAATAATATAATTGGTTAGAATAAACAAGCCACTTTCTGGGCATTTCCTGCTTACTTTGAGAGGTGATGAGATGTTCATGTTGACAGCAACATACCCCACTGTGTGCAATGGCCACCATTAGCAAAATAGAGTTTTGCTTATTCATGCTTATTCATGCTTGATACATGCTTGTCCTAAGCTTTTCCAGCAAGCATGGTACAAGCAGAATAAGGTAGCTCAGCAACTTATTTCATGCTTTTTCAGCTCTCACAAGTATGTAAAAAGCATAAAAAGCATAAAAGTGTAGTATCAAAAAGGCTACTTGACACTAATATTAGTCTCATTCTGTCCCATCCCTTCTCATCATCATTTATCTGGTGGTGGTCATGGTAAAGTGGTGGTGTATGTGCTGCGAGGGCAACGAGAACAGGATGTTGTCCCATTCTTGTCATTTTTCCATCTGTCCATTCAGTAATGGTTGTAGTAGTGTATGAGTTACAAGAGTGGAAATTGCTGTCTCCTGTGGGGTGGTAGTGATTAGGATGGTGAGGGTGGTGGTATATGCACCACAAATGGATGAGAACGGGACATTGTGTTTCATTCTCATTGTTTTTCTTGTCTAATCCAGTCTATCCATCCATTCAGTGAGGGTGGTGGTGGTGGTTAGAATGGTGGTGGTAGTGTGCAAGCAGGGAGAGCAACAAGAACAGGATGTAGTGTCCCGTTCTCATTGTTTTTCTCATCTGGTCCAGTCTGTCTGTTTGTCTGTCTGGTTGTGGTTGTGGTTGTGTACAAGCTGTGAGAGTGATGAGAATAGGACATCATGGCCTGTTCTTGTCTTTGTTGCATTACATTGCAACCTTCTAGGGTAGGGGTGGAAGTGGACATGGTGGTGGTGGTGGACTTGATAACACACCATGAAGGGATGAGAATGGGACATGGGCATCCCATTCTCATCTTTTTCTCATCCTCTCTGTCCATCCAGTGGTGGTGATGGTGTACCACTGCTAGACTGATGAGAACGGGATGTCAATGTCCTATTCTTGTTCTTTTGCTGGTCCTGTCCCATGTATGTGTGTGTGTGTGCAGTGGTGGTGGGCTGACCAGACAAATAAACAAAAAAAAAAAAACAGAAAAAAAGGAAGAAAAGGACATGAACAGGCATACCATTCATGTTCAGGTGGTTTTGATGGGCATCTGATGGAGCTGTTTGAACAGCAGGTCGAGAGGGGGCTGTTTGAATGGCATGGCAGGGGTGGTGCCATTTGAACGGCAAGTCAAGGAGATTGCAAGGTTGGCTGAGGGAGTGCAAGAGGGGCCAGAGAGAGGGGGAGATGGTGTGTTGAGGGGCCAGAGGGAATGTGAGAGGTAGCCAGAGGGGACAGAAGGGGCCAAAGAGGGCACAAGAGGTGGTGAGAGGGCCATAGAGGGAGCCAGAGACTTGGAGTATGAGAGGGAGATGGCAATGGTCAATGACACTGAGTCATTGTTGTCTTTTGGTCATTTTTTGTGCTTTTTTGTAATTGCAGGTTGTGAGTTCAAATCCTATTGGATGCATGATATTTACCATTACAAATAATTCCAACTTAGCATGCTTAATCACACTTTGTTTGCTTATTTGGAGATGTAAAAGCATGAATAAGTAGAAAAAGCATGAAAAAGCAAAACTCTATTTTGCTGATGGGCCATTCTGGACAGCCACTCTGCATTGCATACATGAGGTCACATGACCCTGTTCCCACCACATGCAATGGCTGTCCTGGATGGCCACTGTGCATTTGGATGCATATGGTGGGAACAAGGTCTAGTGACCTGCAGAGCAGCCATCCAGGACAGCCATTGCATGCAGTGGAGTACTTGGATCACATGACTGTGTTCCCACCACATGCAATGGCATGCACAGTGGCCATCCAGGACAGCCATGACACACTAGGGTACATGATCATGTGTAATGCACAGTGGCTGAACCAAACTGGACTATATTGTGGGTACAGATATGGATATAAGTAATTGATAGATGCCATGAAATTTATGCTATACCCCTGGGTATACCCATGTGGGGTATGCTTGGGGTACTATGCATGAATACCCTGCCATTCACCCCACCTGCTTTGGTGGATAGGGTAACCTGCCAGGTCTGGACCTGGGTCAGACTAAAAATACCCATGGTTTACCCATGCTCATCCCTAAATATCATGAGCTGCTGTAACTGAGACCGAAACTGTCAGAGACTTTTTTTGATCTTCATCAGTTTTATCAGTTTTGAGACCAGATCTTAAAACACTGTGTGCAATACCCATGGGTGTTACCCCCCCAGGATCCAATTTCAGATCCATAATGTGTCATCCATGGCATATACCTGCACCTGTTCCCATGGGCATGTACCCCAAGCGGGTGTGGGTGTGGGTCCAACCTCAGATATCCAGGGGTATATCCATGCCCTTGCCTAATTGCAGTGCTGGGTCCCAGATCCAGGTACTGCTGTATTCATTCAGTCACCTTATATGGGTTGACAAGTAGTGATAGTCATAGAAAATGTTAGAAATATGAGACAGCCTTGCTTTCTTCATCCAACATGACAGTAAAATCAGTTGCATCTTATTCAGTGAGGACTATACATATTCCACCATTATATGGGTGATACATGGATAATGGTGACATTGCATCCATGACTTTGCCAACATTCCAACACTATCAACATATCAATAATTTCACTAATATTTGTGTGGTGTACAATTATCAGTGGATTGGACCAACTAACAGATCATACAGATATCTTTGTGGTATAGCCCTCTCATTTACAACCACAAGATCATCGGTGGTCCATGGAGGATCAGATCTGCCACAGCTGAGATGATTTGAGCTTTCTTTGCTCACCTGGACCTCAGGAGTGAATTCATCACCAACACATGCCAGGCAATAAGTCTCAAGTATGTTGACACAGATATCAGCATAAGAATTGACATTCTACAGACAATCTGGGCCTTAGCTCAGGCATTCCCAGCCCTCCTCACAATGGAAGAGGAGCTGGTCAATGCCAAGATACCTATGTGCCCTGACACTATCCAGTCAATAAAGGAGTTCATGCACCTGGAGAAGGACCGCAAACCTACTGAGAAGGTCAAGGTTCTGAGGCTTCTTTCTGGGAATATGGTTGAACTGGCCCGGGATGAGAACAAATCAGATGGTGGGTCATTCTCCAAGTTACTTATGTTCTGTGGTGGACTTACTTCACACAGACACTTTCATGGCTCATGAGCTGGGGGCAGAGGTCCTTGTGGTCGACAACGTCACCAAGGACATTGTCAAGGCCAACTGGAGGCATGCCACTCCAAAGGAATGGATGGAATGCAGCATGAAGATCATCCTCCTGGAAAACAACCCCACCAGATTCCTTCAGACCGCCAAACTCCTGGACTTCCACACCTTCCAATGGGGAAGCACTGCCAGACTGAGCAAATCCCACTTCCACAAGGCAACAATCTCAATGGCCATCACTGAATAAATATTGCATCCTGTATAAGTACTGCATCCCTCTTCTTTCCATCCAAGGGGGTGGGACTGCTTACATCTGTGCCATCCTCAAATCTATCATGTCTCTGATGCTCTTCAAGCACAAAGGCTGTCCTGCAGCCCCATCCAATTCCTTTTCTGATTGCAGACTCACTTGGCCCAACAACATCGAGATCAACACCTTCACCACTCTCCAGACCACCTTCAACATTGATGCTTCAAACAAGTGCATGGCAATCACAGCCCAGAAGAAGAAGGATCTGGATGCAATCAAGAAGCTTGTCAGTGCCATCCTTGCATGCCCCCCCTGCCTGCAATTCAGTGACTGACATGGATAAGAAGAGCAAGGTTCATCCCATCCATGCCCAGATCCAGCCCATCATCAAGAATTTTATCAAAGTGAGCAATCTCCTTCCCATCCTTACCAGTGAGGTGCTAAACTGAAATCTATTCAGACAGCTCCTGGTCTCCAGTGCATACACAGAACGTGAGAACAGTGTTGACCTCCAAGACATCCTTACCAACATTGTGGATCTTCTCATGGAGGAGAAGATGGATTTCAAGTACTTTGCTTCTGGTCAGACCTCTCAGAATGATGCCTCAACTGCCAACAGTTTATCAACCTGGATGCAGTGCCTTTTCTCTGCATCCAGGAATCATGAGGTATTGTGGGTCTTGGATTTGTGTTTCTGGTGATGGACCAATCAACTAAGATGATCAGGTGTATGTCTCCATTTGTTATTCATAGATCTACTCCCCAATTGATCACCCACTGCAGACATATCATTTGTGTGACACTTGGGGAACTTCTCCAGCTCCTAGGCTGGAGCAGCCCCTACACTGACTGCCCCATCTGAGCAAGCCACCTGTTCTTCCACCTCCACTGCCACAACTGATACTAAGGCCATGGATGTGGGTACCAATGGCCCATCCATGCCAGGCATGTTGGTTGATGGCAACTTGTCCATTGGGGACCTGTTTGACCTGAACTTCTCACAGATGATTCATCATGCACAAAGCACCCCCACAGACATTCCAACACAAACCACAGGCAAACAGGGTGAGTGTTGACCATTCGTGATTTCCATTTCACTAACATCATTGACCATGCCAAATGTTGGCACCTTGCCACCATCTGTGTCATTGTCATCGATATGGCAACATGCACTGCATATCAGTGACTTTGTGTGTTGTTGTAACCATCATTTTCTCTGTTCGTGTTTGCCAATGTTACCCCCTCTCCATGATATTGGAGTTTTTACTCTGGACCTTCATTGTTGTACAGTGACTCAAAAAACTGTCCATATGTTTGCATGTTTTACATTAGTTATGACTAAATGCAATAACCACTAATCCTAGTCCTAAACTACAAGTGTATGGAATGAAGTATGTATGCTTGGCCTTCTATTGGTCCAAGAATCAAGTGATTTGGATAAACATGTCATGCAGACAGTTTTTTGACTTCACAAAAATTCAACCATCTAGTACTTGGTATGAGCTCCTTTGGCCTTGATAACTGCCCCAACCCTTCTAGGCATGCTTTCTATCCATTTTTGACACTCTTCCACAGAAATCTTTCCCCACTCCACCACCACCCTTTCCCACAATTGATGAACTCCTGTAGAACTCTTATAACCTGAGAGAGATCTTTTGAGGTGATTCCAAGTGTGTTCAATTGGGTTGAGGTCTGGACATTGTGCAGGCCAGTCTAGAAGCTTGATATCCTGCTCTTCAAACCATTTCTGGGCTCTTCTAGAGGTATGCTTGGGGTCATTATCTTGTTGAAAGATAATGTCATCTTCTGGAATTCCAGATTCCTCCATGCTTTGAAGCAACCCTTCCTCCAAAATGGCCACATACTGTTCAGCATCCATCCTTCCCTCAACCTCACTCAAGACCCCAACACCATTCCACCCTATACATCCCCAAACCATGAGTGAACCTCCTCCAAACTTGACTGTACCTTTAACCTCTCTGGAAATAAGCCCTTCACCCTTCTTTTTCCACACATACTCTTGTCCATCTGACCCAATCCTGTTGATTTTGGTCTCATCTGACCATATAACTCTCTTCCAGTCCTCTACAGTCCAATGCTGATACTTGAGAGCAAAGGCTAACCTCTTCTTCTTGTGACTAGTAGAAAGCAATGGCTTTTTCTTCTTCACCACAGCCTTCAATGAGGCATCTTTGAGGGTATTCCTCACTGTCTGATAAGAAACAGGACTATAAACAATAGAGTTGATGAAACGGGTGGCTTGAACAGCATTTTTGGCCTTGCCAGTAAGAATTTGCTGAACAACAGCTCTCTTGTTGGTGGAGGAGAGCTTGGAAGGGCAACCACCATGAAGCCTAGGCCTCTCTGGTTGGATGCACGGCAAGCTGTCATACAATCATACATACATGAGACTCTCAACACTGTTATGGAACTGGATAATATTGGATTTATCTATAACACGCATGAAACTATCATCTTATCTATAAGTTTAAGGGAGAACGGCGGGGGAAAGTGCATGAGGCGAAGGTTGTGATGGCTGTTTCGACTGTGTCGGGTGGGTCGGGTGGGTCAATGAGTCGGCATGTAGCTTGAGGTGTTGGCATGTAGCTTGACGAGTCAGTGCATGAGGCAATCAAGCAACACATATTTTGGATAAGCCACATGTATTTCCTTTTTGTGTTCACCTCTTTGGGAGTTGAAGTGGATCATCACACCATACAAGGTCCTGGACCAGCTGCCTTTCAGATACATGGAGGGCTTTATCATTTGCTAAATAGGCTCATCAGAGCTTGGATGCAAGACATGGACAAAACCAAACAGATCTTTGTGTGCGATTGCATTACAGTGAAGGAACTGATACTAGGAGGTACAATCTGCCAACTGTCAGTGAAGTTGCTGTAGTGATTCCTGGAGATGGAACCGAGGTAGTGAATGAAAATCATGACATCATTTTGCATCTACAAGGTGGTGGTTTGTGCCGGATCAGTCATCTCCATTGTGCATACTCCACATTGCATTCTGTGTTGCTCTTTCCAAAAAGAGAGCATTGTTGGCATCTTGACATGCAGCTACAGAACCAGGGTAGACAAGCTTGCTCAAAACATTTCACCCAAATTTTGCATTATGCATATCTCATTCATGTTCACCCACTAGGCATTGAACCACAGAATCTCTTCTATGGTGGTTGTTTATTCCAGCAGCATATTTATGATGCTTGGGCATCTGTGGAGCAATCCAACCTTATATGGATTATCCAGAACCAAAAGAAAATCCGAGCAGATCTCTATAGTGGTTTACACGATTGTGTTGCACAATGCCTAATAGAGGGTCTTGAAGAAACCTGGAGGATGTTTGCCAACAGTGCATGTTCAGCTTTTGGAACTATATGCACTTCATGATTCATCCACCTCTTGGCTGGGATTATATAGATCTAGAGGATGAAGTGATCCAGCAGATGCAATCTGGTGGTGATGTGGAAAGGGACAATTGACTTCTGTGTTCTTTGACACTTTCCAGCAACCATTGTCCAGACTGCCAGAGTTTTATTGCATAGGACACTGCCAAGAAGATCAGAAAGAGCTTGGATAGAAATCAAGATTGTGATCTGGATCAAGATAATAATGATAATGACCAGGGAGATCAGCAAGAAGGTGATGGAAAGGATGATGACACAGCCAAGGCCTTGTTTTCCCTGATCAAAAGTCACAAGATTTTCAATGGTTCCCACCTTTGTCAAGCACATTGTCCTGCTGGCGCTGTGTGTAATTCTTCCAGAATCTCTGTTAAAAATAAAAAGATAGCTTTTGAAGGTGAAGATCTACAAGATAACAAACAAGATGAACAGCTATTCAATGCAGCAAAGGCCTCACAAAAACAGGTCAAGGATTGGAGACCAGGCACATTATGATGGTTCTCCAAGTTATCACAACCTGTCTCCCTTGATGCCTACAGGGGGTGTCCCATGATCACCACTATGATAACTATGATGATGGCCCCACCTTGGAGATGCAGCAACAGCCTGAGGTTTATGGTATTTCAACACATCCCTTACAGCATATGGTGCAGGTGTTAAAGTCAAGCCTAATCTCCCAATGAAACTCTAGAACTCCAGAGTTGGTGTTCAGACAGAAGGGTTGTTGGCTTCACCTTATATGGTGCACCCTTGTCGAAGGCAAGTCCCTGGTATTTCAGAGGGATGGACATAGGGTGGAGGGTTGGAGGTTAGAGGTCAGAGGATCAGAGGATCAAGGTTGGGGGGTCAGAGGTTTGAGCAAGTGGTGGGTTAAGATTAATGAGCTGAGGGAGAGAACAACAAGAGGAGGACCATAAGGGCGAGGAGGGAAATCAGAACTAGAATCAATATTTGAACTGAGGGTATAGGAGCAGAGTACAGAGTTTATATACCAAACAATGTGACAGTATTGGCAATTCCAGCAGAGGTCTAGAGGACCCACCTATTGTGCAAGCTACAGTGTTGGCAATTCTGGATCATGTCTGGTAGCCCCTACATGTCGGAGGTGAGACATGGCAGTGATAGCTATTTGATGTAGCCCCCTGGTTTCAGCACCTGTCAGAATAATACAAACAGTCAAATGAAATATCAAAGGTAGGCAAATGGTGAATAAACATGTGCAAGTCCAATGACTCCAAATGGTCTCATAAGCAAAAATGATCCAGAGATTGTGAGAATAAAAGACTGGAGGTGCAGAGTTGGACTTAGTGAAAATCATGGATATGACAGCAGGATTCTACATGGATCATGTGGTGAGATCATGGCTATCGTATCCTTACAGACTCTTTCCAAATGTTTTATCTGGCTCCACCCATTTGAATCATGGACCACATTATGACTATTGGAAATGCAGATCATGCTAATGAAGAGGACCAATTGATGGATGATTTGGTGAGCTTTCTAGCATTGATAATGAGTACATCAGGTTAAAACTGGCTTGCCAGGTTGAGACCATGAGTGCCACAGAGATGTTTGACTATGCTGGTGATTCTTCTGGAATTTATCAACAGTGCACTCATGGCCACAACATGTTTGTATCTGGTCATCCTCCAATCTTTGGTGAAGAACAGAGGTATGTTTGTGTTGATCTAGAACAAGAAAAGGTTGACTTTTCTGCAGAAAAGATAAAGATTTGAATCAACATAAATAGCATTATCTTGACCACCAGAACTCTTGTATTTTACCTGTTTTTTCTTAATAGCTTAGGGTCAGGGCAGGGTCACTCCATGTATGGGGCACTTACAATGCACGCATCAATGACGGTTTTCCAATGCACAACAGAAAATACACAGAATGTGCACCCGTCAACACATGACTTTGACTGACACTGGACACACCCAAGCACACATTTCCATATACCATCAGAAATGCGCAAGATTACACAACCATGCCACTATATAGACACATTTCAAGACACCCAATAAATATGCAAGTTACATTTAGTTGCATGTGTGTATACCCACCAATATACATGCACATTTTCAGACGAGTCAAGGAATGTGCAAGTTGCAGATGAATGTGGCTATGGTCATATACCTGCGCATTTCTGGATGCATTGAAGAATGTGCAGGTGTCACCTATAGGTGCTGACATATGATGGTGTACACTATGCCTGCAATATAGCATCTACAAGTGAATTTGGAACACACACGCTCACACATTTTTTAAGTTGCATAGAAATGTGCACACTGCACACAATGAGATGGGTATATTGCAATGTGAAGTATACTAAGTCATGGTGCACAAATATGATACTATTCTAAAATGTGTACAGTGAGGGACGTGTGCAAGTGGATATTGTGACTAATATACACAGACATATGTGGTACATGGAGCAACACACAGTGCATAGTTCTTTGGACTGCTGAGAACACATTTAAGATGAGTATGCAATGTCCACATGATTTGACATCATCTGCCAATTATAGTTTGGCAGGTGGCAGCAAATTGACTTAGATGGCACTGATATCCCACACTCTTGTTTATCATATCGATTGGTTGATCTAAGGCATCGATGTCGAACAAGCTTGGCATGGACAAATACATGAAGAACTTTCAGGATCTGGAAGATAAAGCGAGAGGTGCATTGATCGGGTACTCAAGAACAGATATCTTACGTCAAAAACTGACCTTTGGAAAATATAACAAACATGAGTTAAACCATTCTGAAAAGAAGCTGATACTAGATTCATTCAACTACAATGGTCTCAACCGGTTCAGGATCATTCATATGGTACCGTTGATTATAGATCGGTCGATGATTGACAAATCAAGGATTTTGGACTCAAAGTCCATGGATGTTACAGTATCTGATGGCAACTCACTCCCACTCTTACATTT
>JBBPQO010000135.1:0-15983 GCA_038092535.1 Xerocomus subilludens | reverse complement strand
CCTTTAACTCCACTCTGATTCTCATGCATTGGATTCTGGATGCTCCTCTAATAGTGGAACTAATGCTTCTGACTATGCCATCACCAGTATCCTCTCCATCCGCTGTGCGGATGATGAAATTAGATCTGTTACTTTCTACTCTTGAACTCTGTCCACTCCGGAGCTCAACTATGACATCCACAATAAAGATCTCCTAGCAATTCATGAATCCTTTTGCACTTGGCATCACTACCTTGAAGGTTCTGCAACTCCAGTCGACATTATTATAGACCACAAGAACCTTGAATAATTCACTACTATCAAACTCCTGACTCACTGGCAAGCCCACTGGTTGGAATTCCTCTCCCAGTTCAATTTTATCGTCCACTTCCACCCAGGACACCTTGGAGCCAAGCCTGATGCCTTCACTAGACGCTGGGACATCTACCCCAAAGAGGGGGATAAGGACTATGCTCATGTGAATCCTCATAATTTCTGGCCTGTTTTCACTCACAAGCAGTTTGCTGTGTCCCTCTGATCCACCTTCCTCACTGCTCTGGTACTCTGGGCAAGCATGCTTCTTGATGTCGAACAACTCCATAGTGATATCCTCTCCTCCCTGCCCTCTGATCCTGTGGCTTCCAGTCATTTGGCCATGTCTAAACCCTCTGATTCTCAATGGTCAGTTGATACCAGTGGTTTCCTCCATCTAGACAATCACATCTACATCCCTGATTCCAATGACCTTCGACTTCACATCCTCTGCTATAAGCACAACCATTCACTCTCTGGACATTTTGGCCAAAACCAGACCTTAGAACTTATTTGCTGTGACTACACCTGGCCAGGAATACACACCTTTGTCAAGGAGTATGTCTCTTCTTGTACTACCTGTGCCTATGTGAAGGTTCCAAGACATAAGCCATACAGACTTCTTAAACAACTCCCTATCCCTTCAAGACCATGGAATTCCATCTCTATGGACTTCATCGAACAGCTCCCTCTGTCCTCCAGCTACTCCGCTATATTAGTTGTCATCGACCACCTGTCCAAGCAATGTGTTTTTGTCCCTATGCATGACACGATTACTTCTCCAGAGTTAGCAAAGCTCTTCCTTCTCTACATCTTCTCGAAGCATGGGGTCCCCTCCCACGTCACCTCTGACAGAGGCTCCGAGTTTGTATCTCACTTCTTCCATTCCCTGGGGAAAGCCCTCGACATCCACCTCCACTTCACCTCCAGATATCATCCTGAAGGAGATGGACAGACTGAGCGGATAAACCAAACCCTTGAACAGTATTTGCGTGTCTACTGCAACTATCAGCAGGACAACTGGTCCAAGCTCCTGCCCCTCATGGAGTTCGCATACAACAATGCTCCAAATGCAACTACTGGTGTCTCTCCATTCTTTGCCAATAAGGGTTATCACCCAAATTTATCAGTCTACCCTGAATGTGACCTCACCTCAGCATGAGCCCATAAGTACTCCATTGACCTCAACTCCCTCCACTCATTCCTCCATGAAGAAATGGCTGCCACCCAAAAGCAATATCAAATACCAGCAGACACTAGACAAACTCCGGCCCCAGACATCCATATCAGTGACCACGTTTTTGTCAAAGCCAAGTACTTCCGCTCTACCAGACCCTTGAAGAAACTCTCTGAGAAGAACCTTGGGCCATATGCAGTTATCGTGCAGCCAGGGACTCACTCCTTCACCCTCCTTCTACTTAATACTTTGAAAGCCGTTCATTTGGTTTTCCACATCTCCCAGTTAAAGCCCTCCATGCCAAACACCATTCCGAATTGTGTGCAAATCCTGCCACCTCCGGTCGAAGTAGACGACGAACCCAAATACGAGATCTCTGAAATCCTTAACTCTAAGTTGGATTGTTGCCGCCAACACTGCAAACTCCTGTACTTAGTCTGGTGGTCTGGCTATGAAGGCACTGACGAAGAAACGTCCTGGTTATTGGCTACTGAACTCAATCATGTGTCAGAACTTGTTCAAGCATACCATCTCCATTATCCAAACAAACCCGGATCTCACACTGTTTAATTGACCTGACTTTCAAAGCAAAACTTTTATTTGCTACACTATACTTTTGCATCTGACAACTCCCCCAATTCTGCCCATGCCTCCTCTTCCTCTTTGTCCTCTGCCTCGCCACCCTCTGACTCCTCCATCCTAAATACATAGGTCGCAGCCAGCTTGGCCAGCTGCTGCAACCACTGGTTCTGGGCATCCAGCCGGCGGCTCTGCTGCTGGATCGCCAGCCGGATGCCACACAACTCCTCCACAACACCCCCCACCTCCAACTTCCTCCTCTCATCCACCTCCTCCATTTCCTCCATTTCCTCCGACCTCCTCTGGCTGCCACTAGGCCCCACCTTTGCCTGTGCCTTGGGCCTGGTCACCCTCCTCTGCTTCACCTCCACCACCTCTGCTCTGGGCCACCTGCACCTGGCCTTTGTGACAATACAGCACATGCATGCTGTTGCCTTCCCCTCACTCCAGATGCACTCAAGCCCCCAGTCCACGCATGCCTCCCATGCCTCCCACTCCAGCTCTGCCCTCTTCTTCCCCTTGTCTATGGTAGTGCTCTGCTGAGCATGCACCTCCTCCACCTGACTCTGTCAGTCACTACCAAGAAGTGACTAAGTTGCTCTTACCTGGTGCTTCGCCGTGGCCTCTGCCTCTGCCTTTCATCTCTCCTCCTCAGCCTTGGCCTTGGCTTTCGCCATGGCCTTGGCCTCCACCCTCTGCTTCTCCTCCACCTTTCAACACTCCTCGTCCTCCCATGCCTTCACCACTGCTGCCTCACAAGCCCACTGCTCCTCCTCCACCCTCTGCACCTGCACCTGCCATCGCCAGCACCTCTCGATACTTGGCATCAGCGACTCCCTCATCATTGTGCTTGTCCTCTGTGAGCATGTCATCGGACCAGGTGGTGATACTGCCCTTTGGTGCAAACATAAGGAGATGGTTGAAGTAAAAGGATAAGGAGCCCAGGAGGAATCCGATGGACTTTTATACCAGGGGAACAATAAGCAGATTACAAACTCCGACTCGCTTTGTCTCACTCAGGCCTTCAGGGGTTCAGGCCTAAGAGGGGGATACTGTCACATCCATGATTTTTTGCTAAGTCCAACTCGATACCTCCGGTCTTATGTTCCTACTATCTCCAGAGCGTTCTTGCTTATGAGACCATGCTGAGTCACCAGACTCACATGTGTTTATTCATTATTTGACTACTTTTGACATTTCATTGACCGTTTGTATTATTCTAACAGGTGCTAACACCAAGGGGCTACCATCACCGCCGTGTCTCACCTCTGACATGTAGGGGTACTGGACTTGATCCAGAATTACCAACACTGTCATTCTCATGACAAGTGGGTCCTCTGGACTTCTGCCGGAATTGCCAATACTGTCACTTAGTCCTGTATATAAACTCTGTATATTCTCCTGTACCCTCAGTTCAAATATCGATTCTAGTTCTGATTTTCTCCCTTCATCCATTTGGTCCTCCTCTTGCCATCCTCTCCCTCAGCTCTTTAACCTTGACCTGCCTTGCTCAAGCCTTTGGCCCTCCAACCTCCAACCTCTGACCATCTGACCTCCAACCTCTGTCACTCCACCTTACACCTGTCCCTCTGAAATACCGGGGACTTGCCTTCGACAAGGGTGCACCACATAAGGTGAAGCTAACATTCCTTCTGTCCAGACACTAACTCCAGAGTTCCGGAGTTTTGTCAAGGAGATCAGGATCGACTTTAACAGTTGGTTCCTTCATATCCAGACCATCATACCAAATACAGCAACTTGCAGTTTCCATGTCTACAATCTATTTTGGAGTCTAGGACTTCAGAGATTTCAAACTCTGGTTTGCCATTTACTTTGACTGGAGGTGGTGGAGATTGTGTCTGATTTGGAATTGAGTTCAGAACTGATGGTTCTAATTGGAAGACATGGAAAACAGAGAGTACTGATTTCATGGATGCAGGTAGACAGAGTGTAAACAAGTGGGAGCCTGCCTGTATTATGATGTTATATGGACCAAGGTTCTTCTCAGAGAGTTTCTTTAAAGGTCTAGTTGAGTGGAAATACTTAGCTTTAATGAAAACCTGGTCAACAACTTTGAAGTCCAGAGCTTGAGTTCATTTAGTGTCTGCAGATCAATGGTATTGCTTCTGGACAGCAGCTATCTTATCTTGGAGGAATTGGTGGACTGAATCAAGATCAATAGAGTATTCACAAGATCATGTGGAGTTGAGATTATGCTCAGGATGCACTGTGATGTTGGGATGATATCCTTTATTAGTGAAGAACAGAGAAACACCAGTGGTAGTGCTTGGAGCATTGTTGTATGTGCACTCTGCAAGAGACAGGAGTTCAGACCAATTGTACTGCTGGTGGTTGCAGTAGATTCTGAGGTACTGTTCGAGCATCTGATTCATTTGTTCTGTCTGACCATCTCCTTCAGGATAATGACTGGAGGTGAAATAAAGTCAGATATCTAAGGCTTGACCTAACAAACAAAAGAAGTGTGAGACAAACTCAGAACCTCAATTGGAGGTAATATGGAAGGGGACTCTATACTTGCAAAAGATGTGGAGTAGAAACAACTTGGCCATCTCTGGAGATGCTATGGTATCATGTGCTGGAATGATACATTGCTTTGATAGGTGATCCATGACTATGAATATCAAGGGATATCTGAAGGAGAACAGAAGTTGCTTAATGAAGTCCATGGAATTGGAGTTTCAAAGCTTCCTTGGGATAGGGAGTTGTTTAAGAGTCCATATGGCTTATGTATTGGAATCCTTGCACAAGCACAGGAGGTGCAGGATGAGATAGATTCCATAATGAGTGTCCTTACTACTGGCCAGGTATATTTACAATGAAGGATTTCTCAGGTCCAGTTCTGTCTGAAATGTCCAGAGAGCAGATAATTGTGCTTCTAATGGAGGATGTGAAGTTGAAGATCATTTGAGTCTAGTACATAGACATAGTGTTTCAAAGTTCTGTCTTTTGCTGTTTTGCTATATCTTAGCAACAACTGGATGAAATCATTTCATGAAAGAGATGACCCCCCTTTATTTCCACTTCTCTATTCAACATTAAATTTTGTAATTATCCTGACAATAGCTGGCTGGAATCCTTATGTTCCAGGAACAACCCCTGGTCTTTGACCAGATCTATTTGCTCAAATATTCTTATGATTTTATCTTATTTTTAAAAATAATAGGAGGCAGTTTGAGGCAGTTTAAATCTTTAAAAGACTGTAAAAGACCGGACTTAGACTGGACTTTGAACACTAGATAGATATGACCATCTAAGCAGAGAAATCCATTAGTGTCAACTGACCAATGAAAGTCAAAAGCTGTGGGAGTGAACAGATATATAGAAGCCAATAGATTGAAGGGTAGTGACTGTCATATATGTGCTTTTTCACTCAGTCAAATTCCATAACCCCAGCCTGTTGTCCCTACAACCTTCGAAGTGTTCTCAGTTATGAGACTGTTTGGGGTTGTTAAACAGGCATGTGACCCTTTGTCATTTGACTACCTTTGATATTCTGTTCTACCATTTGTATTATCTTAATAGGTGTTGATACCAGGGGCTGCATCAGTAGCTGCCACTGTCTTGTCTCGCCTCCAACATATAGGGTCTCTCAGAAATGCTCCAGAATTACCAATGCTGTCATTCTGTGACAGATGGAACCTTTGGAGTTTGGATGGAATTGCCAATATTGTCACTTTGTTCTGTATATAAACTCTATACTCTGCTCCTGTAACCTCTTCAAATATTGATTCTAGTTCTGATCATTCCCCACCTCTCTGCCTCAGTCTGGCCCCCTCCTCTTGTTGCTCTCACCCTCAATTCTTGCTCTCTTCTTGCTCTCTGCCCAAACCTCCAAGCCCCTGACCTCTGACCTCCAACTCACTTCTCAACCCTCTGAAATACTTGGGACCAGGTTTTGACAAGGGTGCACCACATAAGGTGAAGTCAATGTCCTTCAGTCCAGTCACTATTTACAGTGTTCTGGAGTTTCACCTGGAGATCAGTCCCATCTTTAACAGCAGTGGAGATAAGTTTTTAAGGTTCTGGAAGGCAGATCAACAAGAGTCATCAAAGACCCAGGGAGTACTCTTGTGGATAAGGTAAGTCAAAGAAATGACAACATTGAAGTAGTTATGGATGAAACAATGGTAGAAATTTGTGAATCCTAGGAAGAACTGAATGTTCTTGACTTTTTGAGGCTCAGCCCAGTCCTGAATGGACTTCACCTTCTCCATGGACATAGCAAGTCTGGAGGGTGAAAGTTGACAGCTGAGGTACTTGGTAGAGTTGGTGTGGTCTTCACATTTTTTGTGTTTGGCATAAAGCCCATATTTATAGAGTTTACAAAGGACTTCACAAACATGCTCCTTGAGGGAAGCCATGTCAGCAGAGTAGATCAGAATGTCATCCATGTAGATGATGATGCAAACATCTAGAAGACCAGCAAAGATGGTGTTGACAAAATACTGAAAAGCTGTGGGAGCATTGGTAAGACCAAATGGCATCACTAGCCACTCATATGAGCCATAGTGCATCCTGAAGAACATCTTCCATTCATCTCCCTTGGCAATATGGACTAAGTGACAGGCATGCTGGAGGTCAATTTTGGAGTAGATCTTGGTGTGGCTAAAAGCATCTAGGAGATCGGAGATGCAGTGAAGTGGATATAGGTCTCTCTTTGTGATCTTATTGAGTCCTCGAAAGTCAACACAGAGGTAGAGTGAACTGTCCTTCTTGCAGACAAAGAGAACTGGGGCAGCATAGATGGAGAAGGAATAGATAAATCCTATTGACAAATGCTCATCAAGGAATGCATGGAGGGAGTTGAGCTCCGAAGAGACAAGGAGTATGTAGTCCCAAATGGTGGAGAAGCTCCTTCTTCAAGATTGATCTTCAAGTTATGTTCATGGCGAGGCATGAGTGTGTCAGCTTTGGTCTTACTGCACACATCACAGAAGTCATGATATTCTGGAAGAACTCCAGAGAGGTTGGTGTTTCCTGGAATGGAGGAAGTAGCAGAGCAGAGTGTACTCTCCTGACAACAAAGCTGAAGGCTGAATTGCACAGAGCCTATGAGATGACAGGCCAAGGTACATGCAGGAGTGCTGACAAGTGCAATTGATGAGGCCTTCCAATCAGAGAAATGCAGTGGATCAGATGATGGGATGTCTACTGGAAGTAAATCTGGGGATGATGGAGGAGATCTTGGGGGGGCTGGCATGTTTTGTTCAGGTAAATGGAATAATATACTGCTTGAAACCCAATCAATCAATGGCTTGTAGTGGGTGAGTCAGCTGTGTCCTAGAACAAGAGAACAGAAACTGTCTGGTGAAGTGACATAGAATATCAATGGAGTGATATCACTGGTTTCAAGATGGCTGAAGAGGTTAACTGCTCAAGTTATCAAGCTATTGGAGATACCATTGAAGGGACAGAGTAGGATCAGAGGAATGGAATAGGTTGAAAGTCCATGTTTATTAATGAATGAGGTGACTATAAAACAATTGAAGGATCTGGAATCTACAAGCATAGAGAATGGAAAGATGGGATAAGAAGCTAAGGTAATGGAGGGCATAAGCAACTTAAGGTCTAAAAGAGCAGATGCATTGAGACAGATCTCCAGAGGTGCACAGTGCATATCAACACAACCTCCTGCCTATGTCAAGTTAGTAAGGTTGCAGACTCTTTTTTTGTCTCTATAGAGACCTCCAGTTCAGTTTCAGAAGTGACTTTCATAGCATGAGCCTTGAATGCCATAAAGGGTGATTTGAGGCAGTCCTTAGCCATATTTCCTGCCTGTCCACAGAACATTCAGCACTTGTTGTTGAAATAATGCTGTCTTTCAGCAGTGGTGAGTTAGCTATCCTTCCTAGTTTTGAGGTAAGGGCAGGCTTTGGAGATGCTGGGGTGTTGGTAGCCTTTCTCTTTGACTCCTTAGAGTCTCTGAGATCCTTATGACCACCAGAGGTGTGAGCAGAGGACAAGAATGCAGAGGGTTTGCTCAAAGACTTCAAGGGTGGACTGCCGGGTTAGGCTTGTCAACTAATATCATATTTACATTCCCATAATGTGTGTCAATAGACTGCATCAGGTTATGCATACCAGAGAGGGTCATAATCAAAAGACTGAAAAAGACTGGTTACAATCAGTCTGGACTGAAGACCAATGTTGCACCCTATTTATTAGGATATCTTGAATTTTTTCCTGATTTGTTCATATTCTTGGAATTTCTTCTGACCATATAATGAAAATTCTCAGAATATATCCTCTAAAATGGTATACCATCTGTAATTGGCCATATCTTGGTCAGGTCTGGACAGAATTACATAACTCTTGATGGAGATGAATGCCAAGAGCCTGCTTCAGACTTTGTACAGCCACTACTAAGCACCAGGTTGCAAAATAGGTTTTCCACATTAATATAGTTAGCTATGATCTCTAGTTTTAAATTGATGACATCTTGATGACCTGCAAACCAAATAACATTTCCCTTCCCTAAATACAAAGCTTCTCAGTAACAACAACAGATCATCATGCAAACATCTTTCCCATTGAGACAAATAGGAGGAATAGTCCTAGATTTAAACTGGATTTTGTGGTTGATGATATATAAGTAAATATTATGGCATCTTGCCCCTAGTGGTGATCTGAAATATTGGGTTGCAACAATAATGAGCAATATTTCTCCAAGATTACAAATTCTCTTCTATCTCTTTGTATTTGATTACTTAATCAAGCAAACTGGCAAAAGTGTGGTTTTAGATCTGTTGGTTCCATTAGAGAGACAACATTCTTGAAATTGATACCTGCATGGTAAGAAGGTAAGAACCTCACCTATGTATTTTAATTAGTATAAACATTAATGCTATTGATTTATTAGAATATCCCAAGAAATGGAAGTAAATAAGCTAATGGACACAAACCACATATAGATTGATTACCAATATATCCAAGGAGAGTCAATAATGTAATTCCATCTATAATGACTAATATAGATCTACATGTTCACCACAGACCATGTTTTGATTTACAATGATTCTGATCTCAACACTTCAGGTGAGTTTTTTATTTTCAACACTCAGTACATCAAATTCCTCGTCAATGCAGATGTAGTCATAGATATGAGGTCAGTGTGGTAAACTAAAAAAATGTCTTAGATCAACAATACATATCTTCATTCATTTCTGAGTCAAACATAGTTTAGAGATTTCAGACATTTCTACTAAATACAGAAATATATATATTTGTCTTATCTACTCTATCATCTGCCTTTATAGAGTCAATGTGGCTTTAATCCTACTAAGAATGAAAGGATAATTATCACATGGCCACAATCTAATTTATCATATTTCTCTGTGATATTACATATTTTACTTAAATTTATATCTCAATTTTCATGCATTAACAAAAAGGTCTAAATGACTATGTACACCATTTCAACTAGTATGGTTCTGATACATTTCTTCTAATGCAAGTCATGCAGTTGTTTATGGCTAAAGTCAACACCATATTTATTGCAAGCATAAGATATGATGATAGCAAGAAAATGAAAATGAATAGTGAGGTCAAGAGGTTGAAAATGAATGTCCCACAAGTCAGTCATCTATGTATTAGACTATTTGCTGGTATATATATTACATTCATTCATGAACTTATTTCTAGCATAACCAACTAGTAAGCACACTTTAAATCAATTTGAAGTTCAATGTTGAATGCATAGGCTAGAAAGCTGGGTTATTTATTCCATGAATAGAGCATCCTGAGTTTGAATGTTTAAATTTCTAAAATCAAAACACACTTTCTGAAATAGACAGAACACTTTCTAAATTTGGATAGTTATTTTCTGAAATATAAAAAGCATTTATTTCCATTTGATAGACCTTTGCACAAAATATATCTAATCATAGAGTATATGTTATCATAAAGTATTCATATATATAATTCTTATTCTGTTCTTTTGATCATACTCACATAATACTTGTTTTTGTCCTCTTTGCAATGCCATGTTTATTCTTTTCATACAAGGTTCTAAATTTATATTCATACTGATGTTTATGTATGGTGTTCCTATATAAAATGCTTCAATATAGTGTACATAGATAATATTGTTCTGTAGATCTCTTGATGCTTCTTTTACCTACACAAGCACATTTATTCACCCCCACCACTTCCTTTGTTGTGATATGTATAGTTTTAAAGCTTGTAGTATAGACTGGCTTTTAGTTCTGTCAATTTGGAAAGTAGTTTTGAGTTGTTTGTTGACCATGCTGAAATAATGCCTGCTATGCTAATTGTTCATAGAGGAACAATGTGTTGGCATATTTTGTTTGCCTGTGGAAATAAAAGAGATGTGATTTTTGACTTACTTACATCCCACTCATTGATTATACATGTAGATTCCAATGTACCAGTTATATATTGCATGGTGTTCTCTGCCATTGGAACTGTTCTACTTGCAGTCCTCATATAGATTATCAATGGCTTCTTTCTGCAGGTGACAAAGAATGCAATTTCTGATGGATGGCTAGATGGGCTGACTGGACAGCATGATGTTTGGCTTGGATTGCTAGCCTTGTTGGCTGATATCTAGATTGGAGCAAGGATTTGAGTTTCAATTGGGCTGGCTAGCTAGGTTTGACAGGCGACAAGGTTGCTAAAGGGTGGGATTCTTCCAAAGTCTATGAGAAGATAAACATCTATTCATTTCTCCTTTGATTTTAGTAAGCCTTTTTTATAGTGCTACTTATCCTCACATTCTCACAACCCATTGGAACCCCAGACTCATCAAAAATTGCAGAACATCAATGATAGTAATATGCACTATGTCAATTATATTGCATAATCTGAGTTTTGTATCAGCTATCACTTGCTCAGTGACATCAGACCAAAGTATAATATTAATTACCTTGCTTGCTTCAAGATAAGCCCAATGAAATTCTGCAGAATTAGAAGCAAAAACTGGACAAGCTGCTCAGCCATAAGGATGATGGTTGAACAGGCATCCAATAGTAATTGAGTTGATCAATGCTCTGTATCTGTCTGCAATAAGAAGTGTCAAGTTGTAGCTGACACCCTGATTTGATGAGAAGTGATGAGAGTAGCCTTGAGCTTGTGTTACAACCATACATCCACATCAGTGGCTTTGAATGAATCTAGCTGGTCCATGGTGGCAATTTGGATGTAGCCTCAGAGATCAATGAGAGTGAGGTCATCAGCAAAACACATACCCAAAGATACCTCTGGCTATCACCAGCCACCATGTAGTGTTAAAAAGTCCAGTTCAGTCCAGATTTCTACCATTTTTGAAAAGACTGAAATTAGTCTAGTCCTGGAAATTTCCTGATATGGAAAAGACCAGACCAAGACTGAAAAAGACCAATATATTAGTGTTGTTCAGTCTTTTTTTGGTTTGGTCTAACTTGGTCTTTTGAAAGACTGACATACCAAAAGATACTATTAACTCCCAGCTTTTAAGATCTGCCAATTCTATCAATCAATCTAATTATATCTAGTTGTGCAGAGTTGTGCTTGTCATGTTTGTCATAGATATAGGGCCAACATAAGGCAAGATTATAGGTGTAGAGTGGAAGCATGGCCTATAGATGAGTTATCTGGGATTCAGAAGAATGGAGCATATGATGAACATGTATATCTTATAAGAATGGCTTCATAATGAAAGCAGGGTAGACATGTGTCTGTCTGGACTTTGGAATATAGTCCTAATAATGTCATGGCATATAACAGCTGGGATAAAACTCAAGGATGTCATATAAAAGGAGTTATTTAATAGCAGCTAGATGTGAAAATACCTGTAGAAGGGCATAATAGAGAATAATAGAAAATAATCTAAGAATAATATAGCATAAAAACATGTGTTTGTAATAGGCATTGCCATTTGCACACATGTTAAACTAAATGGTGAATCAAGAAAATTAGGCCTAAAAGATAGCAAACCAAGACTCACATTATTATTATTATTATTATTATTGTGCAAAATATGTTCTTCAGAATCTTCTATAGAAAAAATCCTTCAGGAAAGTGTGGAACACCAACTCATCAATATTGAGTCTGAGTGTATTTTTGGGCTAAGCTTTAATGTGTGGCCAATAGCTTATCTAGAGGTTTAGAATAATGAAGTTCTTGAGAGATGGAGACAATCTTCTGGTTTAAAATAACAGCTCAGTGAGATTCAAACAGCAATAATCCCTATGGACTTCTTTACAATTTATCCAATGCAAGCCATGAGTCATTTGTGTAGTATGCTTATCAAAAAAGAGTTTGTCAAATATTATATATATATGGCAGTGTCATTCTATTATATAAGAAATTCTGCAAGAATAGCTGCAAGGATAGCTTGAGTAGATTCCTGAATTAATTTTTACACTCTTATTGAAAACTCATGGAAATGAAGGGCATTGAATGGAGATAGGCAGATAGTTAGTCTTCTCTGAATAAAATACTCAAGATTGGCATTCCATAATATTAACCAACTAATGTAGGTCAGACTGTCCAAAAAAGGTAAGCAAAGAGCTGGTAAAAGATGGCAGTCTTGATTAGTAGCTATTAAGATCTGGAAAGATCTGGCAAGAAAAGCATCTTTTTACCCAAATGATGTCCAGTTTACTAATATCGGCAGGCTTTGAGCAATATCAGCCTTGAAGCAAATAATATAACCATAAATAAACAAGCTCAATAGCAGCAGGCCTAAGCATGTGTGGCTCTAGGATGAGCATACAATGATGTTTTGCTGAAAATAGATTCTATCTTCATCTACCCAGTTGACCACAATACATGCCAGCAATCCTGGAATACCAATTACAGAAGTCAGTAGGACTATCAATTTGATCCAAAGGTAAGCTCAGACAGCAACAATAATAGAGACAATAGTGATTATGAACACTTCATGACACATTAATACATCATTGCTTCTTTATTTACCACCAGCACCTACCTTTGATAACTTGCAAATGCTGCTCAACAAATTCCAGGCTGAGATTTTCCCTACAGATCATATATCAGTGTGATTCTTACTACATCCTGCAGCAGACTTGATCCTAGAGCTTATCTCTTGAGGTCTAGGATCTTTCTGCATCTTTTCAGTGGTTATGCAAAGAAAAACCTCTGACTACTCTCAGAGGATTTGCTTTGCCACAGTTCTATGGTTAAATTTTGCTTCTTGAAGACTATTGTGCTGCAGTCTGACTCATTTGTTGTATAGACAATGCTGCTCATGCCACCATTGTTGCCAATGCTCATGCAGCTCAATAATCAGCTTACACTGATCACTCAACCACAACATATTGATTCCATCTTCAGGCAACTCAAGCTGCTAATCATGCCATGTGCTATGGTCTGCAAGGTCAATGTATAGCCAACAGCATGTTGCCCCATCCATCCACCCATCAGATGCCATTTTTTGTGACAGTACTTTTAAACATGGTCCAAGACATATGGATCAATGGCTTGTCATGTTGCTTCATCATGCAAGTTGTATCCTTCCATGCCATGGGAACTGACATGATATGGTCAACAACCTTTTGCAAGGATCACTGTTGTTTCACCAGCTTCCTTTCACAAGTGTACTCTCTAAGTTTGTGTTCAAGAACAAAGGTGTGGGAAACACAGTTTTTGTTATAAATACCATCTGCCCATGTGATCACACCAAGAGGTGAATCATTGTAGTCAAGTGGGACATGTTTTGAGGCTGGCTTCATGGTACCAATGGAAAGCATGCATTGGACAAGCTTGCATGGGCCCTTATCATAATTTGTTAGATTAAATTCACCTGTCAAGTGAAGGAATGTAATCATATTGAGATTGCCTGATAACTTCTGGGTAGGGCAGATTTTCACATGCAGCAGGATGGTGGTACAAGTGGATATACTGTAGGGCAAGTAAGTACTGTAATACAAGTAAGTATGTGATATAAGGTGAGTAACTACTGTAGTGGATGTGTAGTACATGTAGATATTGGCAAGCAATGAAGTCTCAATTCTGGATCAATAACTCCAATGATTGCCCCTGAATGGCACTGGAATGCAAGAACACATACTGGATTTCTTCTCTGTTTGCAGTGGTGTGAAAGACAGACTCAATGTCAAGCAGCCAGCATATGATAAGGAAAGGAGCCTACTATTGCAGGTAATCTACAACTGATATCAGTTTGAGTTTTGTGCTTCAGGACAAACTTACCAGGAGATCCCCACCCTCAATAGTTTTGTTCAAAGAGAAGCAACAGAACTAGAGCCATCTTACTCCACATGTATGGCTCTCTGCTTTTGGGAAATATAAGTTTGCCTCCAAAATGGAGTTGATAGGTGTTAAAATAGATGCATATATTGTTGAGCTGACAGAACATATCCATGCACCCAATAATTTTTGATATTAGATAGCATTGTAATGCAAATTTGCCAATGGATAATGTCATAGATGTAATAGTCTCTGGTGTTTGAGCAGTGTCACCAGTGCTAATACATGGGGGATGGGAGCCCAAAGTTGCCACAATTTTGGAATTGATTCTCCCCTGGAATATTTTCTTGAGTGAACCTTTACAAGTCTCTTCATTGTTATACATAGTAAATATGTTCAATGATTCAAGAGTAGAATGTCACTTCAAAAAGTTGGTGAGTGTACTCAGAGGACAGTGATCATTGACCTCTAAGCAATGGAGGCCCAGGAAGTGTAGAAGACTGAGAAAAGTCATCCAGGCATGTGGAGTCAATTGAACTCTGGTGAGTGAGAGTGACTGGAGTAAGGAGTTGAGAAGAATTGATAAGGTAATGGATACAATGGGGGATGCAAAGAAAGGCTGGGATGCCAATTTGATGGATCACACATTAGTCAAAGACTTCAAGTGGCAGATATCCTTGGGAAAGGAGATGCAGGAGCAAGACAATGTGGATAGTGTAGTAACTTAGATATCTAGACTGCTAGCTAATGCAACATTAAGAAGTGTGGCCAAAACCTTCAAGGACAAATTCAGCATTGAAACTGTTGTGTTGCAAATTCTTGTGGAGAAAAAATCTCACAAGGTAATACAGTAGGCACTTCTCACCAAAGGTCCTGCCTTGAAGTCAAAAGAAAAACCTGAGAACAAGGAAAAGTCAGAGGAGAAGTCAATGATGAAGAACAAAGAAGGAGACAAGAAACATAAGTACTGTGGTAATCTCCACCATGGAGAGTGTTGGAAAATGGAAGCTGAAAGTACTCAAAGGACTGGATCAACATCATCAAGTACTGAAAAGGATAAGGTAAAGCTGGTTACTTAGTTATCAAACCAATTTCCTGTTGTTCAAATGCTGTCATAATAGATCTAGTTTGCAGGATTCTAGCCATAATATTTCCAAGGGCTTCCTTATTCCAATAGAATGCTGTATCTTTGAGCAAATTCCCAGTAAATTTCTCACCCTTCAGGTCCAAGTAATGATGGATTGTTGCCTTGCAACCTTGTGTGCTAAATTTGAACTTGTGACCATGGTGGCCAACAATGACCCAAATATTTGAAGTAGGTAGGATCAAAAAATGCATAAATAGATGAGCTCCATGAGCCATTCAACAGTGTATTGATCAATCCCACCTGGGTAATACAGTTTATATAGTCATTTACTCATCTCCTCCTCTGAAAATTCTTCAGTTTCAGTATCCAGGATTTCTTCAATAATTGATGAATGATTATAGCTCAGCAATTGCACATAGTTGACTTTGATCTTCTTGGTTGCTGGTGCAGGTACTTTGCTTGCCTTGGGCTTTCTTTTTCTAGAGGCTGACCTTTCTTCAATAGTAGCTGCCTTTGCTTTTCTGTGGGCTTTATAGCTGTTTTTGCCTTTTGTGGATTAATTTTGGAAGCCATAGGAGCCTAATGAGGTGAAGTTCAGATATTATCAAACTATTATACATGGTGGCTACTGGGTGGGGTGTGCAAACTTGTTCTTTATAG
>JBBPQO010000134.1:0-16009 GCA_038092535.1 Xerocomus subilludens | reverse complement strand
CATGGCCTTAATCCATCTAGAGGTGTCAGAAGATTTTCCAGAGAAATCAGCAGGGAGAGCTGCTTTGAGTTTGGTCTTGGAGGACATGTTAACAGGTGGTACTGGGATGACGGGTGGTGGGATGATTGGTGCAGAGATAACAGGGGGTAAAACTGGAGGTTTGGAGTTGCTAGGAGCAGAAGGTCAAGCAGGGTTTCTGTGGTTACTAGGAGGTGCAGGCAGGCGTGACAGGGATGACTGGGTTGCTTGGATGAGGGTTCAAAGGGGTGTTAGTGGTAGAATGAGGGGAAGAGTTGACTTTGATATTGCTGCCCTCAGACTCAGACTTGGGGATGCCAAAGGCCTTTCAGAAACTCGTAATGACAATGGATGGGTCCTACACCTGAAGAGGTGGGACTGAAGATATTCTTGATCTTTTGTTATGTGAAGTGTATGCCAATGTCTGCTTACTTGACAACAACCTCAGGCGATATTCATGAAGAGACCAACGTCCAAGGAGTTGGCTTTCAAGAGACAATTGAGGAGGATGAAGGTTCAAGTTTAGAACTCAACAGAGGATGACTCAAAGGAACTCAAAGGATTGAGACTTAATGCAACACTTGTATTGTGCAGATCAAGAATGGAGAATACAAGGTAATACGGCAGTATTTATGTGATTCAGAAAAGTGCACGGACCATGGAATAGAATCGAGAAGAAGAGGAAGGAATATGATGGAAGGTTGAGGAATACTAGCTGATGTAAGAGAATCAGTGGAAGAGAGATAAGTCCATTTATAGACAAAGAAGGAAAATGAGGTTAGGACTGGAGATAAAGATGAATCCTTCCATAGAGTAGGTCATACCTTTTCATAAATGATTTGGAGAATGGTAAAGAAAAAGAAGAGCATGATAAAAAGAAGACAAAATTGTAACACCAAACATCATGTATCTTCCAGGTATTTGGGAGTCAGAGTTGGTAGGTGAGAGGTGATAAAATGCAAGAGATTTTAAAGGGGCCCAGCCATTTGGGTGCAAATTTCTAGGAAGGGTAATGAAGGTGGAGATGAGTCGCCTCAAGCCAGACCTTATCTCCTACTTTCCAGGATGAGAATTGTCAAGAGGATCTGGACAACATAGCTTTTCTAGTGGATTCATGGGTGGCTAGGGTTTCTTTACAGGTTTCATTGAGGAGAGATAGTCTGTTCTCAAGGGCAGGAAGGAATGTCTTACCCAAGGACAGATAGGAACAGGGTTTGTAACCATAGAGGAGGGAGAACAGAGATTTCTTAGTGTAGCTATGGGGGGTGGAATTGTGATGAAATTTGGCTGAAGATAGAATTGTGCCCAGGATGAAGGATTATTGACGCAAAAGATACAAAGATATGTTTCAAGCTCTTGATTGATTTGTTCAGTTTGCCCATCAGTTTGAGGATGATAAGTGGTAGACAATCATATGTCATACTTTAGAAGGTGGGCAAGTTCTCTAGCGAAGGTGGAGGTGAATTGGGGACCATGGTTGGAAATGAGAGTATTGTGAAGACCAAAACATTTGAAGACTTATCAAAGAATACTTGAGTGATCCCAGCAGCATCAATAGTCTTGGAACAAGGAGTGAGAATTACCCCCTTTATAAGACCATGGTCTACTATGACCACAATGGAATCATGGCCTGCAAATAAAGGGAGGTTGGTAATGAGATCAACAAAGAGTTGCTTAAATGGAAGGAAGTGTGAAGAAGGAATAGGAACTAAGGGAGGAACAGTAGGATGGGTGTTAACTTTACTCTGTTGACAAATACAAATAGCACAACCATCAACGAAATTTTTAACAATTAACGAAATTTTTAACAAAGAAACCGAGGCCTGGCCATCAATAGTCACATTTGAGGATTGATTTGGTATGGAAGATACCCATATGACCCGAGAGAGGAGATGAATAAATGGCATGGAGTAAAGCAGATTGAGAGGAGGGGAGAACAAACATTTGATCCTTGAAATAAAGATGGCCATTATCAAAGGTCCAGTCAGACAAGGCTACATGAGAGAAGAGAGGAGAGCCTTCTTTAAGTGCTGAAAGAACGCAAAGGACAAAAGAGTCAGAGGATGTAGAAAGGAAGATGGATTTAACTAAAGCAAGGTCAAGGGTGTTAATGACAATGGGATCAGAAATGATGGAGGAATCCTGGTTATCAGAAGAAGTGTTGGAGAGATCCTTTTGGGACAGGGCATCAGTGGGTCCCATCTGAGAACCAGGAGTAACAACCCATTCAATATAAAAGTCCTGTAAAAAAAGGGCCCAACAGGCTTGATAGTTTGCAAGGATCCTTAATATAAGAGAGGTTCTTGTGGTTGGTGATAACAGAAAGAGGGAAAGGGGTGCCAAAAAGGTAATGCTTCCATTCAGTGAGGGTGAGGATAACTGCAAGGAGTTCCCTAATCATAGTTACATTTGGCAAGAGAAAAGGTCTTTGAAAAGTAAGCACAGAGATGAAGGTCACTGTTGGAATCTCTTTGCATAAGGACAGCACTGGTGGTGACCAGGGAGGCATTGGTCATGATGAAGAAGGGGCAAGAGGTGTCAGAGATAGATAAAATAGGGATAGAAGAAAAGACAAGACAAAGGGCATCAAAGGCATGTTGTTGGAGGGGGGTCCAAATCCAGGGTTGGTCCTTCTTCATGAGGAATGTGATAGGGGTGACGATATTGGAGTAGTTGGGGATGAATTTATGATAGAAGTTTATGAAACCTAGGAAGGAACAGATTCCTTTGACAGAGGAAGAAAATTTTCAGTTGGCAATGGCAGAGAGTTTGGTGGGGTCCATACGAATGAGTCCATTACTGATGATCATGCCCAGGTATTCCATGGTGGGGGTGTCAAAGGAACATTTGAAGATTTTGACGGAGAGTCCTGCTTCACGAAGTCATTCAAGGACACATCAAGTACATTTATGATGAAGTTGTAAGGTTCCATGGGTATGAATACCCAGGTCATCCATATAGATCTTGAGCCAAAGTTTAGTGATCATGTTGGCGAAGGTATGATTCATAAAGGCTTGAAAGGTGGCAGGAGCATTACAGAAACCAAAAAACATGACAGTGGATTCAAATAGACCTAGTGATAAAGGCCACTTTCCATTAATTGGCTTCTTGAATGCGAATATTGTTGTATCCCCAACAAATATCAAGTTTGGTAGAATAATTTGACTCCTTTATGTTGTCAACAAGTTCAGAGATAAGAGGTAAAGGGTAGGCATTTTGTATTGTATAACTGTTAAGATATTGATAGTCTTGACAGGAATGAAGGGATCCATCCTTTTTGGGGACAAAGAAGAATGGAGACACTTGGGGAGATTTCAATGGAACAATTCAACCAGTTTTCAAATTTTCTTCAACAAAGGCTTTGCAGGTTTCTTTCTCAGCAGAATTGAGCAGGTATATCTTAGGAACAAAGGTTGATGGTGTGATTGAAGGAACGATGAGGCAGAGGTTGGATATGGGTAGATTCAGAGAAGACATCAGCAAAATCGGAACAGAAGTCTGGGATGGATATGTCCTTAGGTTTCTCAGCTTGGGCAAGTTCCATGGAGATGGTGATCTTTTTGATGTTCTTTTCAAGAGGAGGATACTCATGAAGAGACCTCTCAACCCTAGAGGAGAAATTGATGGAAAGAGTCTTCCAGTCAATGACAGGATTCCATTTCTGGGGCCAAGGCATCCCAAGTATAATTTGGGGATGAGCAAGTTGAACGACCATGAATTTTACCATGTTGAAGAATGGTCTGGAGATGAATGAAATGGTGGAGATCCATTGGATAGTTTCTTTGGTGTTGGGTGTTCCATCTACATTGTAAGCAATGACCAGGTTGGGAATAGGAGAAAAATGAAATTTCTGATTGCTCCAGAATCAATGAGGGCAGTGGTGTCAACAGTTTGTTTTAATCCATGCAGTGAAACAGGGAGATGCATAGTTCTATTGCTTCATGGTGCTACAAGTACATGGTTCAAGATGAGGAAAGGAGACATTGGAGTGGCTTCCCTTCTTAAAAATCCCATGCTCTCTTGATTCTGGCAGTGACTTTGGCAGTGAAGACTTCTGCCAGTTCTTCAATGGGTTCTTCATAACAAGTTTGAAGGACCAAAAAGATTTTGTTGTCAGTCTTGCCAGAGGTTTTCAAGGAGTTGACATATTCATCAAGCTTAGAATGAGTGGGTTCTTTCTTGGGAACAGAAGGTGGAGTGGTTTCAGTGTTTCGAATGTTCTGAGGGTTAGAGGATGAGGAGGGACAGATGGGTGTGGTTTGAGTGAAGGAGGTACAACAGTTGTTGGCAATATAACTCTTCTTCCTACATCAAAAGCAAAGTCCATCATGGATGCATCTCGCCTGTTCATTTGAAGTGAGCTTTGACAGGGTGATGCTGTCAACGTCCATGGCATTGGGGTCTTTCTGGTGGCAAAAAGTAGAAGAGGGTTGAGGCCATCCACTACAAAGGAATTGGATCCTTCTCTGGGCATGGAATGTCTTGGCTTGTTCAATCCAAGTGTTGATAGTGATAGGAATGGGGAACATGGATAAGATCATGGTGGCAATCTTCTGATTGACCCCTAGGGAAAATTGGTTGATGAGAGTGATGTCGCCAGTGGTTCCAGCTTTGCTGGCAAGGTTCTGGAAGTCAGTGATGTATTGTTGGAAACCATCATCAAAGGTTCCATCAGGGTGTTTGGTGGATTTCTAGACAAGCTTAGAGAGATCCAAGCAGGCAGTAGCTTTGGTGTCAAAGAGGTAGAAAGTGGACTCGAAGTTGGCAGTGAATTTGTCAAAGGTTTTCTCAAAAAGAGCAATGGTACCATTGGCAAGTTTATTGTACCACATCTTGGCAAAAGAAGCTCCACATCCTTCACTCATCTTGTTCAGGGTGGTGGTGACTTTCCTTCATCAGAAGAGTATAGCGAAGAGTTCAGGGCAAAGTAGGCTCTTATGACTTTGATCCATCAAGAGGTGTCAGAGAATTTTCCAAAGAAATCAGTGGGAAGAGCTGCCTTGAGTTCAGTCTTAGAAGACATGTCAATTGGTAGTACTGGGATGGCAGGGGTGACAGGTGGTGGGACAATGGGTACTGGGGTGATTGGAGGTAACACCAAAGGTCTGGGGTTACTAGGGGAAGCAAGTGGTCAAGCAGAGAGTCTAGGGTTGCTGGGTGCTGGTGTAGCAGAGACAACTGGGTTACTTGGATGAGGGTTCAAGGGAGTACTAGTGATGAATTGAGGGGGTGAGTTGACTTTGATGTTGCTGCCCTCAGACTCGAATTCAGAAATGCCAAAAGCCTTGTGGAAACTTGTGATGACAATGGAGTGGGTCCTACACCTAGAGAGGTGGAACCAAAGATATTCTTGATCTTTTGTTATGCAAAGCATATACCAATGTCTGCTTACTTGACAATGTCCTCAGGCAATACTCACGAGAAGACCGACATTTGAAGAATTGGCTTTCAAGAGACAATGAGGAGGACAGAGGTTTGAGCTAGAGGCTCAACTAAGAATAGCCCAAGGGACTCAAGGGATTGAGACTTAATCATTATGCTTGTATTGCATACATCAAGAATAGAGAATACAAGAATATATGATAGTATTTATATGATGGACCATCATGCACAGACCAAGGGGAATGGAACTAAATAGAAGGACATGGAACACAATGGAATGTCAAGGAACACAGGCTGACATAAGAGAGATAGCAGAGGAGAGATAAGTCTGATCAAAGACAAAGAAGAAAAATAGAATTGCTACTTGAGACAAGAATGAATTTTTCTGTAGAATAAGTTGTCCCTCTCCAACAGTGATGCAGAGAATGGTAGAGAAAGAGAATGACATGGTGAAAAGGAAGTAAAATCGTAACACTTGGACATTGCAACATCCATTACTACATATAATGGTCTTCTCTTTGATTCATCACCACATGGCCTGATGTGAGTGTACCTCTGCCCATAGTATATATACCTTCACTTTGCTTGCAAGTATTTTGGTCATTTTTGCCCTCTTAGTGAGTTCATTCTCACTTAGTTTCATTCCTAGCTAATGTACTATAGTACTGGGCAACTGCCCTTGTCTAGTTTCTGTCAAGAAACATGGGGAAATTGGAATACATAATTCATAGTGCTGTTAGCCTGAGTAATTGACAATTCTCCCTGGCCAAATCTCATCCTGCTGTGGGGCCTTCCCGATATAAGTAATCCACATCACATACACCTTATTGTCAACATTTTCCCATATTTCACAACCTTGAGGTTCGACAATTTTTGTATGTTGCTGAAGCTCGTCCAAGCTAGAAAATGGGAGCTCTATTTGGACCATGAAAGCATTTTTGCCTGTGTTACAGACTTCGATGGTATGCATCCTGTGGAGATTGGCCGCCACATAAGTAGTTGATACCGCCCATAACAGCATCCCATACCTGCTCTACAGCACGTTTGATGCGGATGATATAATGATAAAGGCAAACAAAGTGCAAATCTAGAGTCTTTTGTGAACAGGTGAGTCGGGGATGGCAGGGGGGGCATTTGGGAGGAAAAACTCACTGAATTGAATGCCTTCAACAGTGCAACGCGATGCTTTTTTGAGGTTCTTGGAGGGCAGATCAGTTGTCTGGCATTTAATACCCTCTGGCTGCACGAGGCTGTGCTGATTCTCAGATCCATAGACTTCCGAAACACCACGTAACACAAACGTGGCATCGCAAGACACATACATTCAATCATTGTGTTCCAACAAATTTCAATGATTTTAAAACTCCTAGTGAACATGTCGCTAGGAGACGATCATGATCATCAATTTCAGAAGCCTGGAGGCGAGCAGAGATGGTAGGCCTAATGTCTCAGGCAAGGTTGGTTTCAAGTTGCTTTGCTTCCTTGTGCTTTATTTTTATTTGGTATACTTCATCGCAACTTCGTGAAGAAGGCCCGGTGAAGAGAGATTCAAGTCTGCCCCAAGAAGGCTATGGTATCTGGGCTTGAGCCAAATCACGTATAGCTGGCGATCCAATTATGTTTCTATCGTTCTCTGTGGCAGTTCATGTCAGAGGATCTAATAAAAAATTATGCAGTAAGTCCGAGGACCCTGTGTCGCTGTGCGTGCTTCTTGCAGTCGCGGCCGCGTCGGAGTCCAAAGGTCCCAACCATCCATGGAAAGAATAATAGCAGATACAGGTTGGTAATGCAGAGCGCTGCGTGCATCTGAAACAATGTGTTCAGAGAAAGCAGATGAATCTCTCAGAACAAGATCCGACGTACAAGAATGTACGGATCTCGCCAGGCCGGGATTGTAAGTCTCACAGACAATCGCTGCTCGATCCTCACGCCGCGGCGGTTAGACTTGTGTCTCCGAGAACACGAATGGGAGAGCTGTATCAACACAAGATCGATATAGAAAGATGTTAGAAGGCTCACCTCACATGGTACTTACCAACAGATGTATCAAGGAAGATCCGATGAGGAGCGATGAATTCGAATTGGTATGAGATGAGACGACCGCCGAATGAAGCAGACGATGTGCGGCACGGCATAATGCACAACTCAATCCATTGGAAGAGACCGCCTGACTTGCTGAACCACACTCATTACATATCCCTTGGTTCGCATACAAGTCTGTGGATTGAAACCAGGCATATACGCACCTTTTCAAGCCCATTAACACGCTCAGAGTACCCATCACCACCTGTCGATCTCACTTACCCTCACATCAAATCATCTCATTTCCTGTTTCCGACGACATGATAAAGCAGTGGATGCCGCTCGCGAGTTACATTTGGTGGGATCCAGGTTTCAGCAACATATGCGTGGGGCTGGGTTGACGTATCGAGTTGAGGTAATATTGTTTGATAACCATATCCGTCAACACCCCTGATATCCTCTTCTGAATTCTCCGCACTGATTGAGATCTAAATAAAAGATTGATATCTGACCTGCCAATCTTGGACCCAGCAGCCATTTCTGGACAAAGATGGATGAGCCATGTACCATTGTCTCCGAGGAACCTGGAGTGCACAGTAAGTAATGAACTAGGCTGTGGAAACGCTCCCTTCTGATAGACATGTTTCGCCTTGTCAGGATGGAGCGATTGTACCCACGTGGACCGTAAGTTTCGTAACTGTACACACGCTCTCATATGAGCTGATCGAGAAAGCGATCGAGCGTGAGTCGTGTGGCGGGTGTGTGACCAACCGAGCGTCCATGTGGTGCCTGTTGGCAGTGGGGGATCCTGTTTGCAGCTAAACAACTGCCCGCATGAATGATGCGGGCAAATATTGGATTTAGACATACAATATCGAGAGACTCACGCAACTGGTTGAATGGTTGGGGTCCGTGTCCCACTGCTCGTCCTCGTAATCATTTCAAGTCTCAGAGGGATTGCAAGGGAATCGAACTTGCCTCCGTCCCATCATGCCACTCAGTATCAATTCGGGGAGGAAAAAGCGAACCTATGCGCATGCGTGATTACCCTCTCGCCGAGCTCTCCAAGCACGATACCACCACTAAAACCTTAAGATCGTGCTATACCATTGTTTAGATGCAAGATAGGCCTAGAATGTGTCCGCGTTATTATTCAGTTGGAATCCAATTGGAACCAACCAATAAAATTTAGTCGAGTGACCCCATGACTGAAAATTATCTGTCCAAAGGTAGGTGCATTGTCTGTAGAAAACTATAGTGGTAGATACTAGAGAAAAAACTACAGTACAAAGCACCCGAAATAGGGCTTGCTGATGTAATCTACTAAGCGTCGAGTCCATACAAGTTGGCTCGACTTTCTGTCAACAACATTGTCAGATCTTTATATTTTGCCTCCATGATATGTCACCCATAGGAATTAATCCATTCAGTATGTACAAATGTAAGAGGTTTGTAGTCACATTGTCAGATCTTTATCATTTGCCTCCATGATATGTTGTCCATAGGAATTAACCCATTCAGTACATATGGATGTAAGAGGTTTGTAGTCACCATGCAAGTAACCCACAATATTTCGCTGCAAGATCAAAGCTTGAGATCACCATGAGAGATGTGCCTAATTGACAGAAGTTACTGGAGACTTGGTTGCTTGGTCCAGCCATATTGTTTTTTTTTCTGGCTGCTGTCTAGTCAAGGATGCATGCTTAGAGTCTGTGTGTTACAATTCATGGCTACACATGATATACCCCTATCTTTTCCTTGATGACATCATCCCTCTCTATCATCTTTGATCCTAGCAAGAGGGTAGATACCTCTACTGTCATTATTATCATCCTTCCTTATTGTTGTTTCCTTCCTCATTGTCATTGTTCTCCCTTGCTGTCCTTGTCTTCCTCCATCGTCAATCATTATCTTATCTATCTTGATCATCCTCATTAGAACATCTTCTCATGACCTCCTCATCTGTCTCTCCTTGGAATTTACCTGGGATTCCCCTGGGACTTGCCACACCTTGTGGTCATCTTGATCTTCTTCTCTTGTACAATCTTCCATTTTCCCTTCTTATATTAACTTCCTTTGTTCCTATGCTTCTTTGATCTATTGGACCCTCTACATGAGGCTTATCTTCTTCATTATTTCTCTTATCTTTTGTCATCTTGCTTACTCTTTATTCTCTGACATTCTCTGATGTTCATCATATCATTCTTATCTCTTGTCACCTTGTTTATTCATCATTCTCTGATATTCTTCTTTGTTCTATTTGTCTCCCCTGAACTCTTTATCTTTAGTATATATATCCTGTGATATTCTTTAGTATTTCCTCACGCTTGACTTACCTGCATATCACCTGGATGCTCATCCTTTGACCTCCTTGTCTTGATATCAATATACTTTCTGTTGATTCCAAGGACCTCAGTTAAGCCTATGCCATGATTTGAACAGTATCTCATCCAGATTCCTCAGAACCCATGAGGTCTAGGCCTAGCAGGTCTACTTTTGGCCTTATCTGAGGTCAAAGCATAACATTGTGTGCCTGGAAGACAGTCTATGTTATATAATTCCACATGTGACTTGTAAAATGTGCCCCAAACCTCATAGATGTGGAAACCATCACATAACTATAGTAAAGGTACAATCTGAATATCAGAACTCAAATGCATGTATGGAACAATCATCATCATCATCATTCTTGGATGGCTCTTCATCCATCTCATCTTCATCACTATCCAGTTGTTCTTCATCCTCAGATCTATCATCTCTGGATATCTCTTCATTGATAGCTCTCTGGGAATCCTCAGTTCTGTTGTCCTTGTCATCATTGGAAAGATCTTGTGTACCTGTGGTGTCATGAATATTGAACTTTTGGTTCAATAAAGTCAGGGGAGGATATTGAGCATGGTGCCCAACACCAAGGTCTGTGTATTGAGTCAACATATCCTGATCAGCAAAGCTGCAGATGGCATCAGGTTTGCAGAAGATCTGTTAGATAGGACTCACATGTTGACATAGTAGGCTGTTCAATCATCAACATCATTGTTTTTCTGAGCAGCTGAGGGGGCAGGATGGAGTAAAGTCTCAGTGCAACCATTTGCAAAGGCTGGGATTATATGACATCCTCAAAGGACGAGAGATAGGTCAACAAAGCCAAATGCCATGCCTGAGTTAGCAGGAATGAAACCGATCTTTGGAAGATGAGCATTCCTGAATTCCTAGTGATATCCAGGTATAACTCCAAATCAACAGACCCAGAGCAGTTCCATTCATCTTGTAGAACCCATATAGTCAACTAAAATGAGAAATGCTGCCAAAACTTGCACATACCAGAAAGGATGAGCATTTTGACTATCCTCCTGTGAGAGTAGCATGATGGCTGAACCATGTCCAGGATATAGTATGTCCTGGTTGCAGTGCATGTCATATGTTGTGTAGTTGACCTGAAAACACTTTGGCTGGAGGACATTGTTGAGGTTATTAATGAATTGTAGGGAGGCTCTCTCCTCACTGGAAAACACATTCTCATTGCCATTATATTCAAGGTTCATTAGTCATGATAAAAGATGATCCCTGAATTTAGGAATGAAGTTCTGGAGTTACCATTATCAATCAGCATGCTTCAGCAGATGCTAGTAAGGAAAAGCTTATCTAGAGAGCCAATCATCTGAGGAGCTTTGAATGAATTTGGTGAGGTTGAATGAGTTGGCTGGTGTTACATGAAGCAAATACCAATGTCTGCTTACTAGACAATGTCCTCAGGCAATACTCATGACATCTGAAGAGTTGGCATTCAAGAGACAATGAGGGGATGGAGGTTTGAGTAGAGGACTTGACAGAGGGTAGTTCTTAGAAACTTGAGGAGTGAGACTTAACATTACACTTGTATTGCATAGATCAAGAATGAGGAAATATAAAAGAGTATCACAGGATAAAATAGAACAGAGAAGAATGTCCAGGAAAGTAAGTTGTCTTTCTTGTTTTGTAGTCTGCCCTGTAGGATTCTGCTTGTTCATACACCAATAAAACCTCTTGATAGGATGATGTGCAACCTCTCCCTTGAATTTAATGATGTATTAGCCAGACATGGAGATCAGCAGTGAATTTGTAACTTACAATCTGTGTTGTATAACTATGTGTTGTTCTGAAAAAGCAAATGGTGGATGCATAGTCACCTAGCGCATGCATCTTATATGTTCCAAGGTTAAATTACCTAGGATGGGCAGCAGACCCAGGGTTACTGTTTGAGGTGTGGCCAGAGTCACATAGTTTTGCCTTGCACCACAAGCAAGACACAATCTCAGAAGGTAACTCTGTGGTATGGAAGGCCATGCATGTGAAGTCTCGGAACTTTCTCATTTGTTTGCCAAGTAGATGAGTGTCATCTTCTAGACAGCAAAGGGAATCATCAGTGTGAGGTCATAGTTTTGCAAGGGAATGCCACTATGTGAGCCAAAAGAGAAGGGTCCATATGATGCTGTTGTGCTCACAGGGGAAAAGGAACTTGAATACTGGTATGGTGCACTACAAGGAAGTGCACCAGTCAATCAATACTTGTGTTGACAAGTTGAACAGAAAGCCACACCTGAAGAACATCCTCAAAGTGCCCAAGCAGCACATTGTCAGATGTTTGAAATGTTGGGAGGGAATTATTGAATCACACTCCTTCCAAATGGCAGTGTTTGATGGAACCTTGAAAGCAGGATACTTTAGTAGAGTCATTAATTTTGAAACAGAACAATTAACCTATCATTGAGGATTGAAACAATCCTGGGATCTATGGCATAGAGTACCCTTAGCAGGTGCTTGAAAACAGATTTGAAGATCCTGAGTTCGAATTCATGCAGGAGGTCAACCACCAGTAAGCAATACACATTGCAATCCAGTGAACTGAGAGTATCAGCAATTGTGTTCTGTACATAGCTTATGAGAATGATTGAATGATGTCTCAAAGGCACTTACAATCATTGGAACCAGGAACATAGCTTTAAGGTGTGCCTCTGGCACGTGCCCTTGATTGGCAACCCAAGTTTGTAGATAGCATTGCATGCAGCTGCAGCCTTCTCACATATGTGCATACTTGAGATATCTGACATGACATGTTAGAGAGCATGAGGCAATGAAATTCTGTCTTGGGAACAAGACAGGGTGGGCAAGGACAGATTCCCATATCTTGAATTATTGCCAGTAGCACCCTACAAGATGGCATAATGCTCACCCCCTCCAAGGCCAAACTCAATGACTTTTACTTTTCAGAATAATCTGCAGAGTATGTAAATATACAGGAAAACACTCACCAATACTTACTGTCATAGCATTTTATGGCAATGCCATTTTGATAAGCCTCAATGAAAGTATTGTCCAACAGAATCTTCAATACTGCATGAAAGAGTTCATGCTTGCAGTGTGTTAAGATGTCACTGATATTTCTCTTATTTGTGATGCTAGATGCAAATTGGACCACACATTCTGGAAGCTAGTCATGTGAGTACACTTGTGAGTTTACAAAGGTTGGCTGGAGCATGAAAGTGAGACTTACAGATGGAATAAACACAATGGGATGACATGGCCCTGCCTCAGGAGAAGCTCATGTATATTTTGACTGATTCCCACAGAATAGATAGACTGGCCAAGCAAATGCATTGCCAAACTGCATAAGGTGTGTTGCATCCAACCAAAACATGAGTGTAGCAATGATCCAGCTTGCATCTGTTATTCTATTGTTGCTTCTGTAATTCATTGTGTGCTTGGATCCATGCATTGGAGGTGTACAATTCATTGTAAAGACACTGCTCTTGACCTGTGATTGGTGATCTCCAAATGTGCTCAAATGGAGTGAAATGGAATGACTTTGCAGCTGCCTTAGAAAAGACAACACAGATGACATCAGTGAGGGGGTGGTGGAATAGTCCCAAGATCACAAAAGTATGTTCATTTCCATCTGGATTCTGCTCTTGTATAGGCACTGAGATATTTACTGAGGACTCCTGCCAGCCATCTTGGTGAACACCAGCATTGTTTCCATCAGGAAAATTCTCTAATCTGTCAAAGTGTTGCATTTGGATGTGAGCATTGAAACCAGTGAAATCAAAATGATTGAAGTCATCTGAAAGAATGACTTCATGAACAAGCCAAGATAACTCAGCTTCAGCCTTCTGGCCACTACCCATTTCATCCAGGTCATGAGTCACTAGATTCCCATATTCTTCCAGGGCCAGGGGGGTGCTTGAGGGAGCAATGGAAGCAATGGAGTAATAGAATTGGGTGGGTGCCTAGGTGTAGTATTTAAGATTTTGTTGATCATCAAGAAAGCATCAGAGTTATGAGATGGGTGATGTTGGTAATACTGTGTGACACCAAATTTGTTGAATGAGATGCAAAAGAAATCAAATACATGAATTATGACATGCAGCAACCAGGAAGCCACAGTGTTAGATGGGCTGCACTCTGAGGACTGGAAATCCAAGTTGGTCACAGAAGGAAGAGACAACTCTGGAAGCACATCCTAGAATTGTGCTAGTAGATGTCTTGACCAAACAGGGCAACCAGAAGTTTCTGTTGGATGGTCAAACACCACAGATTAGGCTTGGTCACTGGATTGGGATTGGATGCTGCATTAGGATAATTTGGTGCTGTATTGGAATTGGATGCTGTATTTGGTTCAGATGCTGATGGTGTCTGGCAATGGGTGGTGACTGTGCTCATAGTTCCAGTGTTGCTACTCTTGGTGATGGATAGCATGCCCTGCAGTTCATGTGAATCTGAGTTCTGATCATGAATTTCCTGCCATCCAGATTGTTGAACTCAGTAGTCTTATGCCAGTTACCATAAACTCATGTACTGGTACATTGTCTTCTTGCAGCTGCATCTTCTTTGAACCTGCAGAAGTGGGCCCTGATTCACTTAGCAATGGATTGTGCTGTAAGTTTGCATGCGTTGTGGATTCCTATTGATAAAGGATACAATAGGGGCAGTGCTGATGGAGAGCATGGCTTGAGTCAAAAGTTTGACCACAAAATGTCCTACACTTGAAGTGGCCATCCATCAAAAAGGAATTAGAGAAGAAAACAAACAGAATTGAAAAAAATGAGGAAGTATAATGGGCACATGTAGGATATCATGGAGGTGGGAGTACTAGCCTATCAGCTTTCTGAAGTGGGTTTCGGGATAGGCTGTGGCTGTTCTTGTTTTGAACTACTCTGAACTTATGTTGCTTATCTGTCTTTTGGCCGTGAGGCCATCTACAAACTTAAGCCCTTGTCAAGTGCTCACTGAGCAGATCATTTTGGAATAGGTCAGAGCATGATTAGTCATCACTGAAACCAGGATAGCATGACATGGGTTTATTTCAATGTTGAATGAGCTCAAATTATTTGCAGACATTGTTTAGCAGCTGTAATGCAATATGATTCATATATAATACCCTTGGCACACAAGAATAACATTTCAGCTTGTGGGGCATTGAAGTAAGGTGATATCATGCTATTCTGGTTTCAGTGATTAGTATGCACCTGCCTTGTATGGCTTCCTGTGTAGATAACAGCAGGGACCTTGAATTCTTTCAACTCCACTGATTATCTCTGACCAGTTGAGATTAAGATATGATTAAATCACAGTAGCTTGATTCAGATACAAGTACTGATAAGCAATGATGATCTGTGGTGCATTATTGCCTCCTTGAACTGCAACAGCTGATCATGGCAGGAAGCATTCTCTAATATATAAGTGAGGAGATTTTTGTAAACCTCCACTGCTTTCATGGATGAAAATTTAACTTTCTCATACTTTCCATGGGTGTGTTCTAAAAGTGTTGAGTAGGTTGCTGAGGCAGTGAGAGAAACAAGGTAGAAGAATGCCTCAATAGTATTGTCAAGGAGGTAATGAAGGCCACCAAGCCAGATAGTGTTCACTAACACAGAGACAAGGGTAGGATGTTCAAACAAAGCAATAATGGTTTCTATCTGGTGAAATACAGTGGCTCAAAAAACTGTCTGCATGTTTGCATGCTTTACATTAGTTATGACTAGATGCAATAACCCCTAATCCTAGCCCTAAACTACAAGTGTATGGAATGAAGTATGTACACTTGGCCTTCTATTGGTCCAAGAATCAAGTGATTTGGAGAAGAATTGATAGAATAGCAGCCATTTGAAAATGGCATGTCATGTGGACAGTTTTTTAACTTAAAGTTTTGATTATATATATTGACCCTGGCATGCTGTGATATCATTACATAAAGAGTTCTATTATGTTACCTTTATGTAATGAGTATCATCCAACATACATAAACCCCACCACCCTTTGCTCATTTTCTCATCATCACCATGAAATCCATTTCCATCTCTCAAAGACAAAACATCATCTCTCTTGCCTCTCTTAACCTATCTACTAGGAGGATTGCCTCACAGACTGGTCTAGGGAAGTCTACAGTATCCTAGGTTCTTCAGGAAATCCAACCAGAGAGGCCTAGGCTTCATGGTGGTTGCCCTTCCAAGCTCTCCTCCACCAACAAGAGAGCTGTTGTTCAGCAAATCCTTACTGGAAAGGCCAAAAATGCTGTTCAGGCCACTCATTTCATCAACTCTATTGTTGATAG
>JBBPQO010000133.1:0-16026 GCA_038092535.1 Xerocomus subilludens | reverse complement strand
TGAGGTTATTATAAATTTGGTTAATAATAATGAATTCTATGGTGACAGTAATGGGAAATAGAGTGCTATTTTGATGTAGCTACATTATATGAACAATATTAAGTGTTGGCTAGTCAGACAATAGCTAATATCCCATGATCTGACTGAGATACTACTATTTATATACATGCTCAAATAAGTGTCCCATTGAGTTATCATTTTTAAATGGCTACCATTTCATCAGATGTTATCTAAATCCCTTAATTCTTGCAGTGGAAGAGAGCCAAGTGTGTGTATTGCATTTCATACACTTATAGTCTAGGGTTAGGATTAGTGGTTACTGGGAATTATTGCCTTTAGTACAAAATATGCAAACATTGGGACACTTATTTGAGCCACTGTACAACAGAAAATAAAATACACCACTTTGTCATGACAAACTAGACTCCAGTGGATAATGGAAAAGCTGAGGATAAAGAGAGGCCTGCAGAAGGAATGGCAGCAGGAGTAGCAGAGGAAGTGGTTGACCAGACAGGTGGAAACTTGGATGGTATTTGCAGTGGTGGTGAATGCAGTTGCACAAGGCCCAAGCCTGCAATAGATGAAGAATCAGCAGTAATGGTGGTAGCACCAGGATGACCCTGCATAGTGTGCTGATACTGGATTTGCAAGTGAAGCACCTCAATCTGCCAATCATAAGCAAGGTTCTCCTGCTCCCTGAGCTGGATGTCAAGCTTTCTGAGCTCTTGCTCTCACATGAATTTGATTTTGCTTTGCTCAGGCACTCCTCACATTGATTATCAAGTTCTTGCTTGTGTATTGCATAGTTGTAGCACTGTGCAGTACATGAACCTAACAACCCCTTCTGATCAAGGAGTGCCTCACTTTGGTGGTCTAACTTCTCAAACTGAGGCATCAATGCCCTCTTGGCACCTCTCAATGGTGCCATCTTGGTGGAGGATGTAGCAGTCTTGGCACTTGATGAACAAGCAGAGGTGAGTGAACATATGGACTGTGCCAGAATGCACTGCATCTATCCCAAATTTGTGTTTTTCCCTTGTCCTTGAGCATAAATGACAGGAGTTCTGACATGTTGCAAGCTTGTGCAAAACTCACGTCCAAGTTCTGATAAAAGACTAGTTATTAGTTTTGAGTCAGACACAGATAAAAAGTTGTACAACCATCAAATCACCCATAGGCTGATTGTCATTGAATTCAACACTGGTCATATCAGCATCCCCTTCATCCTCAGCAGCTGCAGTCACCCCAGTTCCTCTCTCAATATTATCATCTTGCATTTCATCATCCTTGTGTTCATCTACTGGTGCTTTGGCACCTGATTTAATGATCTGAAGCAGGTTTTGCACATGGTTGACCCCAGGCTTGGTACAAGCTTGCTATTGAATGAGGGAATATCATGCCAGAAGATGTCAAGCTCTTGGTAATATGGATAGACATGAAAGACATCCTCTAGATGGGAGATTAGAATGTGATGTGATGAGCAGAGCTACATGATGTACCAAGAAGATTTCATGTAGCCCCATCAGCTTGAGGGAAAATGCCACTTCCAGTGCTTTTGAACCATGCAACTTGCTCATGATACTTGTTCTTGAGGCTAGAAACAGATGGATGTATCAGCTGAAATGGTTGGTGGATTTATGATTGAGGTGCTTACATCTGCAATTGGTTGATCATGGAGGTGACATATTTCAAGGGATCCACAGCATACACACTAGAGTGGTTGGAATCATCCTCAAAAATGTGCTTTGCAATGGCAGCAGAAATATCTTTTTTATTTTTTCCAACAGCTTGTCAACAGAGGGGGAGGGATCCCCAGAAGGTTGGTTTTCACCAGCAGAAAAGGTATCATCAGAAGGAAGCTTTATTGATGTTGATGAGCAATCATGGAATAAAACATTGTGATCAGTGGCATGTGATGTGATCCACATAACTAACAAATCCATGCACCTTCCATCCCATGTGATCTTGGTGGATGCAGGAGTCAATGGTGTAGGAGTAAAGACACCAGACACTGCTGATGTAGATGGTGAAAGTATGGGGGCAGAGGCTGGTGTTGGGCCAGAAGCAGCCTTAATACCTCTTCCATGCCATGTCTTCAGGGTATTTGCAACAGGTTGAGCCTTTCCAACCATGGCAAAGGACTTATTTGTGGCTTGAAGCCTTGCAGAATGTCAAAGAGAAGGGCAAAAAGCAGGCATTATTTCAAACTCAGTTGTATTACATACTACAATATTTTTTGAGATTCCCAAAATAGCCTGAGCATAGCCTCAGAACAGCCTACAAGAGTAACCCTAATGGGTCATATGGCTTGGAGGTATCATTGTAATTTACATCTTGACTGTGACACTGACACAAGCACACCATGCCTGGATTCTGTTGTGTATGTTGGAAATACTGCCAAGGTTTTCAAAGGCAATTGAACATGGCCAACACATATAGAAGCCACTTGTATGATGCAGATGAAGATGGATTCTATCTGAATGGCTGACTACTCATCAGACTTTTGGGCATTTGTGAATGCTGCTGGCCTCCTTAAGAGACTAGCAGATTTGGAGTCTTGTTCATCCTTGGGACAACAGCCTTGCCTTCTTGATATCCACACTCTTTTTTTTCTGACCACATAAGACACTAATATAATATTCTCCTTTATAGGACTCAGACTCTCAATCACACAGCTGTTCACAGAGTCAATCAAACTTCAAAACCCCTCACCAGTTCCAGTTTGAAGCCCCAGTGTGAGATTCCCACTCACCAGATCACTGTCAATCTGGTCCCAATTGCTTGTATGTCCTATTTTCTTGGTCATTCAGGCATTTGTCTGGTTGATTGGCATAGTCCTAGTAAAGATTGATTGGATGCCCTATCTATCTATCCTGCTGATGAGGGTATTCCAAAGTTTCATTCAGGAAACCCTCAGAGACCCTAGCTATGTCAGAATCTTTAATATCTCCAAGACTGCTTCCACTGAACTCTGATGATCCTTATTATTCACCTTGTTGGCAGTGGCTGGAGCTACTCATACAATTTCTTTTCTTCTAAGTCTCTCTTTTCCCAGTTTGCTTACCTCTCACTTTTATCTTTCCTTTCAGAGAATGCCTCAGATATTATCAGAGTTATGCATGCACCTTTGCCCATGGCATAAATTTCTTCTTTTTTTGCCATACTTTTCTCAGTTGTTCCTGCACTTCCTTGGGCACTGGCAAGTGGGAAATACTGCATTTTACTTAGTTTCAACAGATTATGAGCTCTGCTAGTATGCACTAGTATCTGCACTTGTTACAAACAACTTGTTATGATTCATAGCAACATGTGACCAACCCCTATCTTTTTCTGTGATGACTACCTCCTTTACTGTCATCCACCATTCCATTCTCTGTCATTCTCATCATCCTTTATCATCCAGATCTGGATATCTCCTCATATCTTCTCCATCTATCCCCTTATCCAGGATTTCCCTTGGACTTACCACAATTTGTGGTCATCTGGATCTAAATCTCTTCTTCTTGTAAGACCTTCCATTCCTCTAGAACCCTCAGCATAAGGCTTATCTCTCCTGTGTTCTTTTATTCTTCTTTGACCTCTTGAACCCTTAACATGAGGCTTATCTCTCCTATGGCCTTTTATTTTTCTTGACTTCTTGGATTCTCTACATAAGGCTTGTCTTCCTTGTTACTTCCTTATCATTTGTCATCTTGTTTATTCATCATTCTCTGATGTTCTCTGATATTCTTCCTTGTGCCATTGCCATTTTCCTTCCCTGAGCTTCTTCATCTCTCATATATATACCATACAATATCCTTTGACTTTTCTTATGCTTGGCTTACCTGTATTCTTACCTGGATACTCGACACTCATCCCTATGTCTCTGTTCTAATATTCTCTATTGATTCTGAGAGACCTCTGTTAAAACTGCATCATGCTTTGAACAACATCTCTTCTTGAACCCTGCCCAATGGAAATTTTTAATGCACTGTCCCCTTGAATTTTTGGGGTCTAGACCTACCAGGTCTATGTTCAGTCTTACCCAAGGTCAAACATAACATGCACCCTTCTCTGCATTTTCTCTTTTCCATGGTACTCTGACCCACTCCAGCAAACACTAGCTCATCTCATATTCTGACCTATTCACTCTAAGCCAAGAACCCTGAGTCATTATGGCAGCATCCTCAAGCAATGCTGTCATCTAATCTGTCCTAAGTGGACTGGCAAAATCTTGAAATATAGAAACTTCAAATTATGTCAAAGCTATGCTAGGTGAAAGTTCTAGATGTTGTACTCAGCACTGATGCCCCTCCTATAGCTCTAGCCTCCTCTGCCACTCCCACATCATTGTCCACCTCTACCACTACTCCTTCAAGCTCCTCCACTGAGGACCTTCAGAGATGAAACATGATGAGAAAGTGCATGGTATTATTCAGGATCATATCTCTGATGCTCTCCTGATCAAAACCAAATTCCACAAAAATGCAAAGGACCTCTTCAACAAACTTTTGGAGATTTACCTTGCAACAAATCTTCCCACTGCCTTCTATGCTTCCTGTCAGCTCTTTTCCTTTGCTGGAACAGATTTTCCTCCATCTCTGACCACATTTCCTCCCTCCAAACTTTGGGAACACAATTTGCTGGACAAAATTTGCTGTTAATGCAAGGGTCCTCATGTTCATGCTCACTCTCAAGTGGAGTTCATTCATATTCTCCATCATCAGTACAGTGGAGGAAAACAAGCTTATACTGGATGCCATCGAGGTCTGTGTGCTTTTGGAGATGTCCCACCTAATTCCCTCCAAGTCCAACTCTGCTCTAAAAGTCTCCAGCAAAACCAGCACATGCCCTGGTGCCTACTGTGAATATCATTAGTGTCCAGACACAGCAGCAATGACTGCTACTCATACCAATGATGGATAAACTCCAGAAATATCAAAGAGGAGGTTGGAAAAAGAGAAAAGGAAGGATAAGGCAACCATATCAGAGGACCCCCAGAGAAAACCTCTGGACCTCCTGACCAAGTGCATGTATCTAAACAATGTGTATCCCATGACTTAATTGACCATATTCAGGCCTATTTGACATCCAAACCTCAAACAAGTGCCAAAAATAACATTGTCATCAACTCCACAGCAACCTCAGACATGGATCCTCACCACTCTTGGTTCAACTGCTATACTCCATTTCAAACTCCACATCCAATTACCCTAGGAAATGATGCCACAGAAAAGGCAGTTGGAACCAGAAGTGTTGCAATTCATGACATTACTCTGAGCAATGTCCTCTTAACTACAGAGGTCCATCTGTCACTGATCTTCATCTATCACCTGTCCACAGTTGGCTTATCCACAGTCTTCCCCAAAACTCCTCAAAATGCTCTATAAGAAAGATTTCAACTCCAATCCTCATTACAACCCACTGACATAGACTATGCCATGCTAGAGTTTGACCAGATATCCCACCAGAAGCAGCACTAGTCTTCATGGACATAAACCTTTTGCACCAATGAATGGGACATATTTCCACATCCAACATTAAGCAAATGGTCTGCCAGAGACAACTCCAAAAGACTGACACACTCACTGGAACTCCAGCCCTTTATGAGCCATGTAGACTAGGAAAGATGAAGAAACTTGCCTTCCACTTGCAATAGGAGGTCTGGGCATCCAGAGCACTCCAGATTATCCGCTCTGATATCAGAGGTCTGATATCTTCCAACTCCAGGGAAGGTTACCATTATTGGCTTCTCATTGTAGATGACTTCTCATACTTTCCTTGGATATATTTTCTGACAAAGAAAAGTGAAATCTTAGCCACCCATGATGAATGGAGATAGAATGTTCAGGCTTTCTTCAAACAGGAAACCAGCACTGAGGAGTGCTTGGAGACCTATACACAATTCCTCCAAACTGATCATGGAGAAGAGTACACAGGAACAGCATTCCATCAGCAACTTCAAATGGATGGGATGTTGCAGGAGTTCTTTGCATCCTATACTCCAGAACAAAATGGGCTGGTGGAATGAATGAACCAAACTTTCTCCACACTTGCAAATATGATGCTTGAGGATTACAATCACCACTCTCATTCCATTACTGGGAAGTCCCTGTTCTTCCTCATAATGGGATACAAACACCATGCTCTTCCCTCTATTCTTCCCTCCTCCTTCCTTCCAGCTGTCAACAAAAATTTGAAAGCTATTGTTGCTGCCAGAGATGAAGCTCTAGCTTCTCATGAGCTTGCATGTCAGATTATGGCCTCTTGCAATGTCAAGTCCTTCTCTCCCTTCATCAAAGAGGATAAAGTGTGGTTCAAAGCAAAGAGCCTTCAATGTTCAATTTCCAATCTGAAGTTCAGCCCAAAGTGAGAAGGTCCATTCTCAGTTAACAAAGTTCTGTTATCTGTCACATATCAGCTCCATCTGCCAATGATGTGGAAAATTCACCCAGTCCTCCATGCCTCTCTCTTATCATCCTATCATGAAAATGATGTTCATGGTAAAAACTTCCCTGCACTACCTCCTGATCTTATCATGGGAGAAGAAGAATTTGAAATCAAGAAGATTATTTGTCATCATGGAACCCCATTAGCTAGGATGTTCCTGGTCCAATGGAAGGGGTATACTGCAGAAAATGACTTATGGGTTGCTGAACAGGACTTGAAAAATGTGAAGTCTATAAAAACCTTCATTCCTCCATATTATCTCTTTAACTCAAATTCCCATCTTCATCTTAGCACTATGGCTATTGAAGTCACCTCCTATCCTGTTGTCTTTGCTCTGATCCCCTCTTCTTCTTCTTGTTCTCCCTTGGTTATGGTTGAAAGGCCTTCCACCCCCTTAGAGTGATCCTACTTCCCCACTTCCTTGGAGGTCTTCACTCCTCATATCCCATCTTCAATTTCCCCTCCTCAATGAAGTTTTTCTGTCTTGTCTGTTGATGTCCCACCATACACCCACATTCTCCATGATAACTTTCCTGATCATATTACCTTGAGTATGATGAGGTCTTACCTTGTGACTTATGACTCACTCTTCATCTCAGAAGTCATCTAGACATGGGATCCCCTCTTTGGGCTCTTTATTGAGCATACCTACAGAACAAAAGGTTGGAGAATATGATTTCCCTTGCCACCTCCAAATCAAGTTTTGGTCATTGTCTCTATTTCCTTTGACAGGTTTAGACCAAGATCCGAGGCAATCTTGACACAGCTTTATACCAACTCAGAATGTTGTACCTCCTCATCAATCTTGACAGATACTTTCAGGACCTTCATAGGACTATCATCCTTGATCCTCCCTCTTCTAGCATTTCCACATCATCTTCCCCCCTTTCTCCTGAGGAGAACTTGGCCATTATCAGGGCAGAGCTGACCCATGCAATTTACACCTGAGGCACCATCTATTGCAAGTTTTATGATGAACCTATCTCTTCTGATCACACTTGTTTTCACAAGGCATGTTTCAATGTTGTCATCTTGGTCATTGACAGGTGGACTGTCCTTACTAAAAATGTCCTGTTTGTAGGGCATTTAATCCAGGTTATACTCAGTCCAGGTGTTTCCAGTATCATCTCTCTCATCCTATTATATCTTTTCCTCCACCTCTGGTAACCTTTTACTCTCCTCATCTAGTCCCCCTTCCTCAAACTGGTCACCCTTTTGCCCTGGCCAATGCAGGGTTCACTCAACTATGCCCTCAACATCATCATCCCCATTGTCACTCCCCTCCTTGTCATTCTCCTATCCTTTACCCAGATCTGAAAGTTGATAATTACTTGACATGGGATGCAGCTGTGGAATCCAACATGTCAGGCCCTCTGTGGGCTTTCTATGGGGTAGAATTCTGACTTGTGCCTTTTATCTGTTATCCTTCACCAGTATTTTAGTTGTAAATTGGGATAATGTTATAATTCATTTCTTTCCTTATATGATTCTTTCTTTTTACACCTGATTACTCACTCTATTCCATCATGTTAGTCATTCCTCCACTTGCTCATAATTAAACTTACATCATTCCCCATTGACATCACATGTAATGTCATTATGCTTATCTTTTCTTCTTTTCTATCCAATTCTCTTGCAATCCATTGACTTGCCATCAGGTCTTGTTCTAACATTATATAAGTCTTCTCAATTCCTCATTTTGTCTCCAAGCTTGTTCTCCCTTGTATCATCATTGTACTTGAAATCTGGTCTCTTGCTCTTTTGTTCTGGTTACAAGGAATCAACTGTTCATCCACCCTTGAGAAGTCCTCCAAGGGAAGCACCCAATCCACTGTCAAGGAATCCCCTTTGAAAGGAGTTATCTGTCCACCTCAAAGAATTCCTTCAAGGAAGTCTTGTCTACAAAGCCATGGCCCATGGGTGAGTCATTACTGGCATAGCATGTCTCTTGGACCTCTTAACCATCAAGGGCTATGTTGGCTTCCTAGTTGGGACCTAGTGTAACACTCACCTTAAAGTAGCAGCAAGCAAGATCATGAGATGGATTGGATGTGAAAACCATAGGCATTGAGTGAGCAGTTGAGGAAGTGATAGAGTTTCTTGTGGAATTGAGTGAAGGAGCAATCAGACTGCTCCATGCTCTCCATATCTGCAAGTGTTGTTGATAAACACCTTGAACCTAGCTTGATATTCCTGCAATCTCCCAGACCAATGACAGACTTCAATGTCTGTTTCCATGTCTTGTAAATCTCTGACTTCCATGCTCGATTCAGAGTCTTCAGTATGGTCCATGCACATGCAGATGAGCTTCATTGCAAGTTGGTGATGGTCAACATGTAGAACCTATATTATTTGGTTTTGTCCTTAGTTCCAACTCTCTGTACAGCAACCAAGCAATGTCATACCAGAGCAGCAACATTCTTGCCATTGGACTGAAGCTGATAGGTCTCCTTGCATGGACCATGTATTCCCTCATTTGGGCAGGTGCTGTAGTTGCATGTGGCACCTTTGTTGCAGATATCCAAGATGACATGCTTTGCAAGGTGTGTTTTGGAAAAGTCCCAGTTGTCTTTGAGGCCCTTGATGGCATGAGGCTTTTGAGCCACTTTGATATATCCCTAGACTCAGAGAGCTTACACCTAAGTTTACACTGGTTCAGAGAATGCAGACTGCAGCATACCTTCAAGGCTTTATTCAAAACTTGTAGTTCTTTCTCAAATGCATGTAGAGTACTCTCTGTGTGGACATCCAATCTGATGAGGGAAACCAGACACAGATAGCTTGCTGGAACTTGCAAATATTATATCCTACAGTGATAACATCCTTTTTCAGAATATGGAGAGTGGCATAGAAAACTTGCTGAGATTGAAAGTCGATGATCATTGTCAGATATAAGCTAGTGCTGATGACAGGAGGAAAACATACCAGAGAAAGAATATGCAGCTTGTTGCCATTTGTGAAGGAGACAAGAACAACTTCTTGAAAATGATTGAGACCTTTCTGGTGTGGAAAGTCAGCAATGCTATAAACACCAACATTAGTTAGACATTGACAAGATTAATATCAATATGCACTGTTTCTCTAGAATACCCTGCTTATTTCTGGCCATATATAGTGGCCCCACATCCTCTGTGGTAAATATGTAGGCAATCAAAGCTTATCACTTGGTGGAGACATCAATGGCAGACAAGCCAAAAGATGTTCTAGTGCAGAGAAACCAATATCATTAGCCATACTTCATAGGAAGTCAGCTGGTTGACTCAAAGAAACTGGATGTAACCCAAGTTCTTTGAGACATTCTTCACCTGCAGTTTGGTCTTGTGTGTGTAGCCACAGCACACCCTCACCTTCATTGCATGAATGTGGATCAAATACTTGAGAAAGGTTGTGGAGTTTCTCCTTTTGAACTAAGCAGATGGGGCAGGAGAATTTTCCACCATGACCATGAATGATAGACATCATACATTTATAATACTATGTGAGTGGGGCAGGCATCATCAACATGACAACAACACAGAGCTTACTGCCCTTTATAGTCAGCCAGGAGCATTAGAATTACCGGAAATAGCCAGGGCATGATCTTGTCATAAGATGAAATGTATGCATATCCAGTACCTGAATATAAGATGACTTCATCAAGCAATTCAAAAAAAGCTTTATGCCATATGGCATATTTGAGGTTTGTATAGCCAAGCTTTCCCTCTTTCTTAGGATCTCTCTCAACCAGTTCATAGGCACTTTTTTTATTAATATGTGTTCATGGCATAGTTGAAGCAGGACTTATGGTCAGAAGCCATCCTACAATAGTACCACCTTCTATCTGTTTGCTATTCTGTATCTTAACCAGTAACTCTGCACAATGCATGACCACAGAATACCCCTTGATTGTGTCAGAACTGGATAGATTTGACTTGTCAGCATACAAGATCAAGCAGAATAGTACTGCATTGTTCAGCTCACAGGGAAAACTTGTCCAATATTGGTAATACAGTAGATTCAATACAACAAAGTAGTACAATTGAACTCAGAGAGTAGTACATACTTGGATCCCCACCAGCTATCTCCAGTCCATGGTTCATCACAAAAATATTCAAACTTGCCAGCAGCATTGTGTTTGTAGAGACATTGGACATTCCACTCAAAATGAGGAGCAAGTAATGGCTTGAAGAGGATCAAGGGCCCACTACCACACAGGGTGTGTGTGATCCTTGTATGACCTCTCCTCTCTTTTGTAGGACATGGCAACCTCATGCTTGGAGAACTAATATTAAAGAAGATAAAGTGAGAAGTAAGTCAAAGAGATAATATCAAGGAAATACATACAAATGGGGGTGAGCACCTGTTCAGCTGTATCACATGTCTTATGGAGTTCTGCATCATTCCCCAGTGTAACCTAATCATCACCTTATGAAACACATGCAATAATGTCGAGCAATTGCTCAACCTGTTATTTGTTGAGCAACACATCAAACACAACCTCTGCAAACTCAAAGGCAGCAGCAGTACAGAATGGATTTCAAGGAGTAGGGTCCACTATACTGTGGGAGGCTCTTCCTTGTGCTTGGAAATCTTCACAAGATATTGATGGAGAATTGATTACTGACTATAGGGATGGAATTTGATCTTGTACTCTGACATCAAGTTGTTGGATTGTGTTAAGATGGTTGAGTTGTTGACACTGTCAGGTATGTCTGTAAATGATAAGATTTGGATTGTTATATGTGTGCACATTGACAAGGTGTCTAGCATGCACCTTGTTCCTCCTCAGGTGCTTGCAGCCCATTGACAGGCTTCTCAAAAAATGGCTCATTTGATGGCCTGGAAACAGGTCCAGGGTCCAGGTCTATTGGCAATGAACATCAATGAACTACATCTGGAATCCATGACAACCACAACTTATCATTGTCAAATTGGAAGAAATGGGACAGTTTGGGGCAAGCCACCTCTAATGTGAGGGAAGTCCAAGCTGATGTTGTTATTGACAATGTCATCAAGGCCAATATAGCATGGTGTCTTTCCACTGAAAGGAATCAATTTGAATGGTATAACAGTTGTGTAGAATGAAAGTGTACCTTTCTCAGACTGCTCATATTGATGTGCAGCCAGCAAGTAACCCTCCTCTGCAGTTTGAGTTCCCTGCTGCAGATAAAGCATGTTTTCAGGCAAGTAAAGCCTCATTGCGGATATTGTGGGCATTGGAAGATGGGTGCAAGGGTGCCATGGTGGAAGCAAAGAAAGTAAGAGCTGAGAAAAAGAAAAAACCTTATATTATATATTATTCCCATGTCCTGCAGGTGCACACATGTCATCAAAATGGTATTCTTAGGCACATACTGTCACTGCCATCTTAGTAAAACCCAGCCAATGGAAGGGTATTATCTTATCTTATCTCAAACCTTTATCAAACCTTTATCACATTCATTTTAAGCTACTTGCTATGTAACATTCTGATGATGTAATGTGCCAGCATTATCACGATGCTCAAAAATTTATAATAGATGTTTTTCCTATCAATTGTTGTGCCAAGTTTCTTTTTACTGCATGTTATCTCACCAATCACACACCTGTCAAATCACAGCATGGCTGCACACCTTATGAGAGATGGTTTAGACATCCCTCTGATCTGTTGTATTTGTGTGGGATTTGATGCCTTCATCCTCATCCTTAACCACCACAACCCCAAGGTTTATGATAGGTCTATTGAGTCCATCTTGATTGGGTATTTAATAAATTTGAAGTTGTGTTGTTTCTACCACTGTGCCACCAGCAAGGTTTTCACATTGTACCACATATCCTTCATTAAGTCATATTAATCTGATCTGCCATCTTCCACAACCATTATTGACATGCCTTCAACCATGCCTGGCCCAGCCATCCCTCCATCTGCATCTGCCTCTTCTCCTTCTCCCATTCTTCCATGTTGCTCTGACCATGCTCCTCACCTGTCTTAAAAGCAAGCTGCAGCAATCAGTGTTCCTTATATTTCTGTGGTTAAGCATGTGGTCAATGATGCACTTGCTATGTCAGAGGAAACCTCTCATGCACTCTCCAAATTGGAGAGTGATCTGTCCCCATTGACACCTTTCTTGCCTTCTTCCAACATCCTTGTCAATGATGAATTCCCCCTCCTCAGTTATAATGAGGAGGATTGCTTCACCAGTGCTATTTCTGATTATGGCACTGCTTATCCTGCTGATCCAGTTACCTATCAGGAGGCAATGGCTTCCCCCCAAACTACTGAATGGACTTGTGCCCTCCAAGAAGAATTCATGTCCTTAAAAGACCTTGGGGTCTACACTCTGGTCCCCTGGTCCTCTGTGCCTGCAGGCTATTGTATCATGCATGGCCATCCAATTTTCAAATAGGAGCATGATAAACACAGTAACCCATCTCACTTCAAGGCACATTACATTTGCCATGCATATACTGTACCACTGTCTATGGCCAAGATTATACAAAGACTACATCACCCACTGCATGCATGAAGTCCTTCCATGTTCTTGACCTTGTTACAGCTTTAAACTGGAAGATCAAACAGCTCAATGTCAAGACTGCCTTCTTAAACAGCATTCTTGAGCCTGATGAGATGTGTTTCATGAAACAACCAGAAGGTTTTGTCAAGCCTGGCATAGAAGATTATGTATGGAAACTCAAATACAGCCTATATGATATGAAATAGAACAGTCATGTTTGGAATAAAACTCTACATGCACAACTAATCAACTGGCATTTCTCTTACCTTGAGTGTGAGTACTGTGTGTACTTCCAACAGGATGCTATGGGGATAATTACTATCACCATACACATCAATGACTTCTTTATGCTGGGCAATTCCAAATTGACACTTTCATCCTTCAAAGATCAACTTCAGACCCATTGGAAAATCTTGGATGGCAGACCCACCCACTTCCACATCAGCATCACTATCAAGCATGACTGCTCTATCAATCAATTGCTCTGTCCCAGACTACACTAATTGACCATATCATATCTCAGTTCAGTCTAATAGATGCTCACTCTGTCACTGTCCCCTTCAAACCAGGCATCTACCTCTCCAAAACTACCTCCCCTGGCACTGATTTGGATTGTCTGGCAATGTCTCATGTACTCTATTATGAATTGGTCAGCTCCCTTATATATCTCATGATCAGTACCCATTCCAACATTGTTTTCACTGTCAACCAACTCTGCCATTTCAGACTTGTACAGTAAAGCTTATTTGGAAGCTGCTAAGCATGTTGTGCATTACATACTTGAAGGGGACCTGCCACCTTCACCTTATATTGGAAGGCAAGCATGTTGTGCCCCTCCTAGGTTTCACAGACAGTGACTACACTTCATGTCTGGACACTTGCCACTCCACAAGCAGTTACTGCTTTGCTCTCAGCTCTGGCATACTGTCCTGGCATTCCTGTCATCAAACCCTGGTCACCCTATTCACCTGTGAGGCCAAATATGTCACTGCATCAGAGTCTTTGCAAGAACTTGTCTGGCTCCATGAACTCCTTTCCAGTCTTGAACTTCATCAAACAACCACTTTTCCCCTTTCATGTGACAAGAATGGTGCTATCATTGTCTCCAACAACTCTGCTTTTCACACAAATCTCAAACATACACCCATCAAGTACAACTACATGTGTGAACAGGTCACCTTCAGACAATATCACTGATGTATTTACCAAAGCACTGCCATGCAAACTCTTTAAACAGCATTGCTTGCACTTGGGACTGCAGGACTCTGTGTGAGGGGGAGTTCCTATGGTTCTTGAGTAATCCATTCTATTTTTTCATCTTTCTTTTAATTTTCTCTATTTGTTGTATCCTACAGTTACAACACCAGCATCAAGGGGAAGTGTTGGAGTATATGATGTCTGGTGATCACATTCCAAACCTTATTATTTCTTAATATATATATTTAGGTCATTATTTTTCTTTCAGCAGCAAAACAGCACTTGTATTGACAGACCTGCATAGACTCTACAGAGAACTATAGGAAGGTACCTAGTAATACAGATCTGTACATAGAGATAGAGGCAAGACAACTCAATCATTTCCATCTAACTCCAACCCCAGTATTTTATAGGAATTAGATTAGTATTAGATATGCTTAGTGTGAAATTTTTGAGGGCATATGTATATGTATATGTGATTGTATAACTGAACAAGTTTCACACTTTGTGGCTGTCTAAAGACAGTTTGCTGATGTTCTCCCAACCATCTTATCAATGAGTTGGAAAGTAAGTTATTATCATATGTTGATCACTTTGTTGTACTTACACACATCACTAATTGATTGTGTCTAGGTAAATATAATAATAAACCATATTATCAACAAGTTGGGAATTGATTGTGTCTAGTCTTAACAGGCCTATGTAAGTGCCAGTGGACCATGACAAAGCCATATACTTCACACACCTTATAGTCTAGAAGAAGCTTCATAGTACAGTCATCCACCACTGTTTGCAACACTGAATTTGTCTGAGCTCACACATCACAACAACAACACTTATGGTAGATCAGAAGTTGCAATGTTTATTGTATATATCTAAACATTGTCCCAAAAAAATATGGAGTCCATCAAGGGAGTTGTGTAGTTGTAATTCTGAATTGTGAGTTTGAGCTATTATTGTTGAAGAGAGTGAAAACGTCCTAGAGCTCAAGAAATGTGACCTAGGATGGAATCTGCTGCAGGGTATAGTGATGTTAAAGTCAATTCTGATCTCCTGACAAAAGTCCAGAACCCCAGAGTTAGTGTCCAGATAGAAGGGATGTTGGCTTCACCTTATGTGGTGTGCCCTTGTTGAAGGCAAGTCCCCAGTATTTCAGAGGAATGGGTGGAGGGTGAAGGGATGTTGGCTTCACCTTATGTGGTGTGCCCTTGTTGAAGGCAAGTCCCTAGTATTTCAGAGGGATGGGTGTAAGGTGGAGGGGCAGAGGTCAGAGGTCAGATGGTCAGAGGTCAGAGGTCAGAGGATCAGAGGTTAGAGGTCAGAGGGTCAGAAATTTGAGCAAAGTGGGTCAAGATTAAAGAGCTGAGGGAGAGGATGACAAGAGGAGGACCAAACAGGTGAGGGGGGAAACCAGAACTAGCAAAGTGGGTCGAGATTAAAGAGCTGAGGGAGAGGATGACAAGAGGAGGACCAAACAGGTGAGGGGGGAAATCAGAACTAGAATTGATATTCAAACTGAGGGTACAGGAGCAGAGTACAGAGTTTATATACAGAACAAAGTGACAGTATTGGCAATTCTAGTGGAGGTTCAGAGGACCCACCTGTCATGAGAATGACAGTGTTGGCAATTCTGAATTATGTCTGGTAGCTCCTACATGTCCAAGGTGAGACACAGCAGTGATAATAGCCCCTTGGTGTTAGCACCTGTCAAAATATTACAAACAGTCAAATGAGATATCAAAGATAGTCAAATGGTGAATAAACACATGCGAGTCCGGTGACTCAGAATGGTCTTGTAAGCAAGAATGCTCCAGAGATAGTGGGAACAAAAGACCAGAGGTACAGAGTTGGACTTACAGTGGCTCAAATAAGTGTTCCAATGTTTGCATGTTTTGTACGAAAGGCAATAATTCCCAATAACCACTAA
>JBBPQO010000132.1:0-16047 GCA_038092535.1 Xerocomus subilludens | reverse complement strand
GGAAGACACAAACAAGTATGAGGGCAATAAATGGTGGGTGGCACATGAGGGTTTAATTGGGATCTGGGATTCAAAGCTGTGATATGCAGGTGGCTGTGCCCCAAGGAAATCACTGAGTTTGGATATGAGACCTGAGGAGAAGGAGAAAACCTGATGATTCATAAGGTGTTCAAAGGTTACTTTTGGCATTGTGATAGTAATTACTTCAATGGTTCACATCACTCACACACCCCAATACCTTTCTGTCACAAACCTTGCAGAAAGTTTCTCTGCAAGCAAGGTCTCTAACACTGTCAAAATGAGCCCCTGTTGAGAAAACCAAAGAAGAACAAACAATATATGATGCAACCATATTCTGTTCCTTGTCAAAGTGCACTACAATTGGACAGTGAGTGCACAAAGGTGGTATAAAGCATACTACTATCTAGTATATCATTCTAAAGAACAATAGTCACAATGCTACACTATTCAACCAGTGACAAATGTCTGAGGGAAGCCTGTATGTGTTTGTCAGTTTGTAGTTCCATGACTTTGAGTGTTGCAATATATGTCATCATGCTGAAGAGCAGCTGACTGCTTCAGGTTGGATACTGTTGCCTACTTGTAGTGAATGCAGACATTGGGAGTATCATCCTCATCCAGCATACTCAAAATCTCCCCACCATGGACTGGAGCATTGAGATGAAGTAGATGCCATGTGACCTCATTCTACCATTTGCCTTTCCATATGATTGTACATTGAGTGAATGTTATACAAATGGCTGACTGTGCTAGTGTGAGTTCTATGTATGTGATGACCTGGTAGCTTTCCTCAATTAGTGTTTTCAAGCAAGCAAGTATGTAGAAGTATTACATTTCCATCTGTTAGGTTTCAAAAAGAGAAATGGATGAGAACAGCTGTAACATAAGGTCCTGGAAAGTTATTCATCAATTCAATATTGCTGTCCGAGTTGGAGTTTGAGTGAAGGTTCCCAAGAGGAATGTCCAAGTTCAGAACTAGTGTATTGATAACCATGATTGATGTCAAAGAGTGTGGTGTTGACAGCCTGAGATCAGAAATCAAATATTCTTGGTAATGCTACATGCCAGCATAGCTAGAGAAAAATTTAAATGTTACATGAATATGAATAGTTTAGTAGCATGCACCTGCCAGACAAGAAGATTAGAAGGTAATCAAACTCATGACAAATAATATCATGTAGGATGATTGGGTTTTCATTGCATGTTCACTCTACACTATTGTTCTGAGAAAGCAATAGGAGAGAGTTGAGGACTGAAGACTGCAGTGAAAGAAAGCCAGGATAGAGCTTGTACAGTGTGTATTGTCTTGGTTCTGGGACCTGTTGGTGCACAATGCCATCTCATGAGTTTTGTTAGGTGTATAGAAGAGGAAGATATATCAAGAAGAAGACAGTCCTATTCTGGAAGTAATATTCTGGGTGTTGTTGTTCTCAAGTAACCATGACGGGCATCATGCATGGACTGTGGTTGATGCCATAGTAAGGATACTGTGGGAAAGAACTTTGACATTCACATGAGAAAAACCACTCATATTACAGAGTACTCTAAGTGTATAACTTACAGTTCAGAGAGAATGGATCCATAGTAGTGTCAGCATCAACCTTGAACAGGTACTTGTAAAACATCAGGTTCATAGCAATGACATTCTTAACTTGATGGTTTCCAGCTCCAGTGGATTTTGGAACCTGTGTTTTAGCTGAGGCACAAGGCAAGCACAGGATATAGTCTATGCATGAGAAGCAGAGTAGCTCTCTCACCTTCTCTTCTCACTTTTTACTCCTGCTAGTACTCTGTCCATAGTAGTAGTCCTTGTTTCATTCTTTTGCATATTTCCCTCACTTGTTATCAATTCCACTCCCCTCCTTCAATTGTCTCCATGCAAAACTCCCACAATTTAGTCCAACCTGACTACCTCCATGCCAGATTTGCAGCCACATGCCAGCATTTAATTGACACCCTCTCAATCTTCCAAGACAGGCAGTAGAACAACTCCTTGAGCTCTGGGACATCTAGAACAATACAGACAAGCAAACCTAGGATGAACAATAGGCAGCCCACACAGAGCAGGAGCACCAAGCACAAGAACAGCAGTGCCTCAAAATCAAGCAACAGATGCATGCTGAGCATGATGAAGAAAAAGCAGCCAAGAAGGTGGAAAGAAAAAAGAACATGGCCAAGTTCACATCCTTGCCTGATATTCCTGCACCCCAAACCATTCCAATTATCCCATCTGCCCTTGCCCTTTACCAGCTAGCAAAGGAGAGTACCTTCCCCTGTGCTTCTCTATGAACCAAGGGCTGGCTGATGCACAAGCCACTTTGCTTACACTAGACAATGAAGCCCTCACTCTTACAGCAGTGGGACAGCTGGGAGCACAAACCTTCATTCTCCTCACAGCTAGTGTTTTAAAGACCAGTTGCTAGACCAGTAAAAGACCAGCAACTGGACTGGACTGATACTGGTTGCAACTGAACCATGGTTGCTGGTTGCACCTGATCCAATTGCCTCAATTTTCACCCACTCACAGAGACCAGTTGCAACTGACCTCTCTCTGGATTGGCTACTGCTATGGGCATGTTTGAACAGTAGTGGGTGGTGGGGCTGGTGAAAGTGAAAGGGAATGGTGGGGCCATCTAAACAGCAGGGCAAGTAGGTGGCAGTTAGAATGGTAGGGCATGGTGGGGCCATTTGAATGGCAGGCTGAGGTGGTAGTGGTTAGAATAGCTGGGTGCAGTGGGGCTTAATAAATGACAGTGCATAGTGGGGGCTGTTTGAATAGCATGTGTGGTGGCTGGTTATATGAAAGGCAGGGCACTGTCATGTTTGGCCTTGGGTAAGGACAAATATAAACCTCAATAGTTCAGAGAGACAAGGCTTTGAGCACTTGAAGCATGAGGATTGTTGGAGTTTCAAATGAAGGGCAATCAATGGGATAGTTAAGAGATTCTGGTAGCAAGATGGCTACCAAAGCATCAGAGGTTCAAAAGAAGATGACATTCAAAGTATGACACAGACTTACAGAGATCCAGAGGGATTGATAGAGAATATATTGGTGGGGCCAAGTACAAGGTAAGAATGGCATGAGGAACCATTGAATGGTATTGTAAGGTTTAAATAAAAAGACCCTTGGGTTGAGGGCAAGTTGAAAGAATATGAAAGAGCAAGACTAAATGATTAGTAATACAATGATGACATGTATGGATGACAAGTCATAGAACAAGAGAGCACAAAGAAGAACAATGAGGAAAGACATGTGAAAAGAGAGATCTGCCAAATGGAACCCAACAGCCCAACAGATATCCAGGTAGATGGTATATATAATGACAAGGATGGCAACAAGAAATAAAGGAAATGAACAGATCCTAACAGGCACAGTGGGAGATATGTGAGTGAGAGCATTGGGTCAATCATTGTCATCTGTCTGGTGGTGGGGTGGTGGTGGTGGTGGTGTCCATCTCATCATATGTAGTGATGTCTGTCTATACTGTCCCATGATGGTGGTGGTGGTGGTGGAGATGGAGGTGTCCAGCTCAAGACAGCAAGGTGAGGGCAAGAGAGGTGGCAAGGGGTTGCTGTTATTCTTTTATGGTGCATGATGGGATTTGGTCTGGCAATGGTGTGGGTCTCATTATATGTAGTAATGGCCCATCCATACTGTCAATGATAGTCATGGTGGTGACAGTGACAGGTCACATCATCATCATCATCTGTCCAGTAGCAGAGGTGGTGGTGGTGGTGTCCATTTCATCATATATAGTGATGTCTGTCTGTACTATTCCATGGTAGTGATGGTGATGACAGTGACAGGTCACATTGTTGTTGTTGTCTGCCCAACAGCAGTGATGGTGGTGGGAGTGCATGATGGGAACTCTGTCTGGTGACTGTATGGTGGTGGCAGTACTGGTAATGTCATTCTTGTGCTGTTGTGTGTCTGGTGGTGGTGGTGGTGGTGGGTGCTGTGAGAGGGTGGTGGCAATGGTGTGCAAGAGGTGGCCAGAGGCAAGGACAAAGAGCCAGAAGGGGCATGAGAGGGGATGTAAAGTGGCCAGATGGGGCTTGAGAGATGGGGTGAGGGGTCAGATGGGATGTTGAGGGGGTGTTGAGGGACCAGAGGGGGTGTGAGAGAGGGCAAGATGGCCAGATGGGATGAGAGAGGGGGTGTTTATTTACCTAACAGCTCAATCATTTGGATACAGATGCTTCACAAACCAGGCTGATCTGGGTGCTGACAGGGCAGCCACATGTAGTCAAGAATTCATAGAAGAACTCCTGAAGGCATCTTTGCTCAAGAACCTCTGGAATGATTATGGAATTGTGGGAGATCTTGTTGTGAGTATTGATCCACAGCTTCTCAGATCTGCTATCTTCATATTGCCATTATAGCCTCTTACCAATGACTTTCATAGCATTGGATGAGGTTGCAATTTGGACAGGACATGGAGAATAAGGGTTGTGGCAGTGATTGCATTGGGACTGCATAGGATGGAAGTTTGGGCACTGTCGGAATCCTAATGATGTTTGGCAGAGCCTATAGCATTGGCACTTGAGAGGATGTTAAACTGGGTGTAAAACACATAGGCAGTCTGGACATACAACCAACAATCCAAGACAGAAGGTTTTGACTGTTATGCAAAGCATATGCCAATGTCTACTTACTTGACAACAGCTCCAGGCAATACTCACAAAGAGACTGACATTTGAAGAGTTGGCTTTCAAGAGACAACAAAGAAGATAAGGGATTGAGCAAAGGCTTGACTAAGGATTACTCGAAGGACTCGAAGGATGAGACTTAATGCGACACTTGTATTGTGTAGATCAAGAATAGGGAAATACATAGGATGTGTGATGACATTTATAAGAAATGTAATTGTGCACAGACCAAGAAGAAAAGAACTATATGGAAAGGTGAGGAACACAATGGAATGTTAGGGAATACAGGCTGACATAATAGAGACAGCAGAGGAGGGATAAGTCCAATCAGAGATAAAGAAGAGAAATAGAGTTACAAATAGAGATGAGGATGAACCCTTCAGTGGAATAAGTCGTCCCTCTCCACAAGTGACTTGGAGAATGATGAAGAAAGAAGAGAAGATGATGGAAAGGAGATAAAATTGTAACATTGACAGTGTGTGAATGAAAGGGAATGAGTCCAGAAATAGAGCTATATCAAACATAATTGATGTTATAGTCATAGAATGATGGAGTGACTCACACCACCAAAAGTAGGTGCTGTGGAAGCAAGCTATACCTCAGACATCCTAATACAAAGGATAAAAAAACTTGTGACTGCCCACTGAAAGAAGCAGACATGGATCAGAACATATCAGTGAAGAGGTGGGAAAAGGAGGAGATAGCAGTGCAAGTCACACTTATTATGTCATGTGATTGAAGAGAAGATTAGGAGCATCAAGCAACCTATACAGAGAGGGTATGCAACCCCCATACCATTGTGGAGGGACTGCCATTTGGAAGGGAGTACACAAGGACAGTGCTGTATGTAAGATATAAGGGGACATTGTGAAGACAAACAGTCTAGGTAAAGACAAACACAATGGAGGAAATCAAACCAATTATCTTGAGTTCCACTCTGAAGCTGTTCATCAGCTCTTGTGATTTCTGCCTTGCAGGTCATTAGAGCAAAGATGGTAGGAAGTTGGTAGTGGCAGAAATAGCTAGCTGGGCTAGCCAGTGTTGCAAGCACAGCCACTCTTCCTCGACTAGAGTGGCCTCTTGGCCCAACTAGAACAATCTCTGACAAACTGAGTCTCAGCTTTGTTTGGGAGTATAGCCCACAACCCATGTTTTCCTCATATTACTGCCATCACCTTCCCCCTGAGCTTACTCCACACTATGCTCACTGCCTCCTCTTTGGTTTAAGTGTGCTCGTTGTCCTTTGTGCTTTCAAGACAATGCAGGTCAATGTTCCTATGAGAAGACAAACTACCTGGTTGACTGAAGATATACATTAGATGCTCAATCTTTTGCTTCCCCACAAATCAAAGATCAGACAGGTATTCCCTTCATCTGTCATTGCACAAGTCACTCAGACTCTAGGGAAGCCAAATGATTCTGTATATTCCAAGTGGCAGGCAGTATGATTTAATTTTGGGAGAGGGAGGCTACTATATTGCTGATCGAAACAAACAGCTCAAACAAACCTGGAGGGCAATCGTCCACTTCAATACTTGTTCTAGTTGCTACTTCCATCCAACCAATGGTGCAATCATTGACCTTGACAGACCCAAGTCTGTTAAAGCATAGGAGGATCTCATAGCCACAGGAACAGCAGATGTAAGTTCAATCATTTGGTTTCCAGAACATTATAACTCTGTTCAGAGTAAAGAACTTGCATAGTTTCAAAACAAAAGCTGGCCTTTTTTTGCCACAATAGAAGATATCAGCAAAAGGGAAACCAGAGCTACAGGCAGTTTCTCCTATGCAGGAGCAAAAGCCATGTCCCTTCACCAGAATGATAGTGATGAGTGTTGTAAATTGTATGTTCTTTCGTCCTCTTTCCAACTACACTTGTCCTTGAAGTTGAGTGCTCACCTGTACCACTATATGTTCAAGCGTTCAAGACACTTAATGTTTTCCTTTCTTCTCTTACTAACCTGATATTTTCAGACTTCATTCTCATGTGATACAGTGCACGTGCGTGTACATGTACCATACATGTCCTCTTACTATTCTTGCTAAATCATGACATGGTACCATGTCAGCTCTGCTGCATATGCTGCAGCCATGCCTAAGCTTTTCTTTTGTAATCACTTTAGGGCTGCCTTTGGCTGTGCAGTTCCTATGTATATAAATCATAGTTAGACAACTGTTTCTATAGTCTTATCCACTTGTTCATTCAATCAGCCTTGGCTTGAGCATGAATTAAGGATTTTACCTTGTCTTTACTATCATTCTCTTCATGACCCATCTGGTCTATGACTTGAGCATCTTTGTTCTTGTCTTTGCCATCATCTTTCTTCTCATTCTGAGCTTTCACCATTGTCTTGCCCTTGAGGCTTGGTTTCAGAGTTTGGCTCTCGCAACACTTGAATAAGACTCTATACTTGAGTGCAAGACAGGTCCAATATACCGGACGTTTGTTGTTTACTATCAAGAACTCCCCAGAGCCCTGTTGAAAGATATGGGACAGTAAGAAGCTATGTTAGGATCAGAATTGGAATGAAAGGATCCCTTTGATATGAAAGATTTGAAGAAGGCCCTGTGTGAGGCTGAAGAAGAAAGAAGTTTGACAGAACTCTATAAGAAGATTGCTGATCCTGGGAAATGGGATGGAGATAAAGAGAAGTTTTGACTTTGGTGGATGAAGCTTTGCCTATGGGTTGTGTCACATGAATGGAAAAATAACAAGATCTGCACTATTGCTGTTCTCTTCCATTCTGAAGGGAAAGCAGAAGAATTTGCCTTACTCACAATGGAGAAGTGCTTGGAACTTGAAACAGAACTTAGGGGTGAAGGAGAGGGAGCAGCTCCCTGGGGTGAAAACACATGGCCAAAATGGATGGATCTGCAAGACTATGTTATCAAATTTTCCAGATTGAGACACTTGCATGGAAGTTATACATGAAGCTGAAGGAGTTGTGTCAGGGAAAGATGGGGATTGATGATTTTATCCACCAATTCCACATGCTCCAGAAGGAAGCAAAGGTTGGGATGGAAGAGGCTACAAGGTTGCTGAAGAATGGAGTTTGTTACTCAATCTATCTTCAAGCCTCTCTCCATATGCATCTCGAAGATGATGAATACAGCTGTCACGAGGATGCATACTCAAAGATAGGATGTACTATAGAGAAGATAGCAGTTGAGTGTGGAACTCCTCAATTTCAGTCTAGGATGCAAGGTGTTATGTGAAGCATATGCCAATGTCTGCTTACTTGACAATGACTTTAGGGGATACTCACGAAGAGACCAATATCTGAAGTGTTGGCTTCCAAGAGACAATGAAGAGGACAAGGGATTGAGCAGAGGCTCAACTAAGGGGTTACTCAAAGGACTCGAAGGATGGGACTTAATGCGATGCTTGTATTGCATAGATAAAGAATAGGGAAATACAAAGGGTGTGTGACAATACTTATAAGAAAGGAAATCATGCATGGACCATGGAGATAAGAACCATGTAGAAGGACAAGGAACTCAATGGAATGTTAAGGAATACTAGCTGATGTAACAGAGACAGCAGAGGAGGGATGAGTCCAGTCAGAGAAGACGAAGCAAAATTAAATTACAACTAGAGATAAGAATAAACCCTTTGGAAGTTGTTCCTCTCCACAAATGACTTGGAAGATGATAAAGGAAAAGAAGAACACAATGAAAAGAAGACAAAATTGTAACATTACCCCTGTAGTACAATTGAATCCCTGATTCAACCACTAACCCTCTGTTGACCCAAGAACTAGACTCCCAAAGAAGAGGGTCCTCCAAAAATTGAAGTCACCTAAGAAGGGGAAAGCTTTTCAAATGGACAGTTGTTAACGATATGCCCAACTTAAGAACAAATGCTGCAGTTTCAATGGGGGCAGGCTTGACTGGTATGGCCCCAGTTGTGACAGTAGTCACATTGATGAATGAGACATTGGCGAGATGCATGACTGGGTGTGGCAACATGGCAATGGGTGCAGGAGTATTCAGTGCAGTTCTCACGATAGTGACCATTGTGGTGACACTGAAAACAGGTAGTGATTGCGGATGCTGGGAGGGCCTGATAAAGCTCTGCTTGGGGAAGGATATGAGTGGGGGAAGAAAGGGCATGACTGCCATTAGGGAGAGTGATGATACAAGGACGTTTGGTGGGGACCGGGATGGTGGGGGGTTCATAGTCATTGTCAGATTCAGAGGTATGTTTGATGGCAGTAGAGGTATAAAAGGTGAGATTTGAGAGATGAAGGGGGAATAGAGAGGAAGAGTAATATGGGGAGAATGAAGAAGAAATTGGTCAACACATTCTAAGTAGGAATCACGTTGGTTTTGCGGTAAGGATAAGAAAATTCGGCAAAATGTTGGATAAATGATAGCAGAAGGAAGAGATTTGATGAAATTGGAAAAACCATGGAGGTGTAGGATGGTTAGAATATGTGTAGGGAGAGCTTTTAAAGCAAATCATAAAGGAATCTCATTGGTTTTGGAGCATTGGAGACATTGAGTGGAAGAGATGTCGTAAAACAGGTGGATAAGCTTGTACATAATGACATCGTCTCAATAGAGCAGGTCATCCTCAAAAGCAAACAGGATGTGGGGAGTATCAATAATGGCAGCGTAAAGGAGGTGGGTGGCATGGGTGGGAACAAACATAGGATAAACATTTCAAGAACAAAGAGGCAAGTTTGGAGTGGATTATGCAGAGGGGACAATGGCAGAAGAGAGGAGCAACATAGTGGAGAAAAGGTAGTTTTCATTTGTGAGATACTCATGAAGAGACTATTGACCAAAGAAGAGACTACCTTATCAGAGGTGGTGGTGATGTTTATAAGAGAAAAGAATTGAAGCAGAGTGTTGGAGATTAGACTTGGGTTCCTAGGTGATTTCTGACAAAGAGTACCCTTTCTAGGACGTCAATTACAATTGCTTGACTTTGGAACCCTTGTGGGAGAGGATGGCCTCTACTTTGTATTCTTCTTCATTGTCAATGATATCTGGTGGGGGTTCAAGAAAGAAAGGTCTGTAGATTTCAGTGGAGCAATAAGACGATAAGAGGGATGTATGGAAAACGTTGTGTATCTTCCAGGTACCCAGAAGTTGGAGTTGATAAGTGAGGGGAGATAAAACATGAGATATTTCGAAGGGGCCCAGTCTTTTGGATGCCAATTTCTGAGAAGGGTACTGAAGGCGGAGATGAGTTGCCTTGAGCCAGACCTTATCTCCTACTTTCCAGGGTGAAAATCATTGAGAGGATCTGGAAGACATAATCTTCCTGGCAGATTCATGGGTGGCAAGGGCTTCTTTTCAAGATTCATCGAGGGAAGATAGTCTGTCTGTTTTCTAAAGCAGGAAGGAAAGTCTTGCCAACAGGTGGGTAAGAACAAGGTTCGTAGCCATAGAGCAGGGAGAATGGAGATTTCTTGGTGGAACTATGGAGGGCAGAATTATGGTGAAATTTGGTGGCCAACAAGAATTTTGCCCAGGATGAGGGATTATTGCCACAAAAGATGTGCAAATATGTCTTGAGTTCTTGATTGATCCATTCAGTCTGTCTGTCAGTTTGAGGGTGATAGGCAGTGGATAATCATATGTTATATTTCAAGAGATGAGCAAGTTCTCTGGCAAAGGCGGAAGTGAACTGGGGGCCATGATTGGAGATGAGGGTATCATGAAGGCCAAACCGTTTGAAGACATTGTCAAAGAATACTTGGGCAATGCCAGCGGCATCAATGGTCTTGAAACAAGGAGTAAGAATTACCCCCTTCATAAGGCCATGGTCTACTATGACCATGATAGAGTCGTAACCTGCAGACAAAGGAAGGTTGGTGATGAGGTCGATGAAAAGTTGTTTAAATGGTAGGAAGTGTGAAGAGGGAATAGGAACTAAGGGAGGGACAGTGGAATGGGTGTTGACTTTACTCTGTTGACAGATAGCACAACCATCAACAAAGTTTTTGAGGAAGGAGGTGAGGCCTGGCCACCAGTAGTCATATTTGAGGATAGACTTCATATGAAAAATACCCATATGGCCTGAAAGAGGGGAAGAATGGATGGCATGGAGTAAGGCGGACCAAGAGGGGGGAGGAACAAACATTTAACCTTTGAAATAAAGATGACCATTATTGAAGGTCCAATTGGATAAGGCGGCCCAAGAGAAGAGAGGAGAACCTTCTTTAAGTGTGGAAACGACATGAAGGACAAAAGCATCAGAAGAGGTGGATAAGGAAATGAATTTAACTAGGGTGAGGTCAAGAGCGTTGATAACTATGGGATCCGGGATAATAGAGGAGTCTTGGTTATCTAGGGAGGTATCAGATAGGTCTTTTCAAGAAAGAGTGTCTGCTGGACCCATTTGTAATCTGGGGGTGACAATCACATTTGATGTTAAAATCCTGTAAAAAGAGAGCCCATCGGGCTTGATGACAAGATAACTTTTGGGGATCTTTGATGTATGAGAGGTTCTTATGATCAGTGATAATGGAAAGGGGGAAAGAAGTGCCTAGGAGGTAGTGTTTCTATTTGGTAAGTGTGAGAATGATAGCAAGGAGTTTCCTGTCATAGATGTCGTAATTTCGTTCAGTAAGGGAGAAGGTCTTAGAAAAGTATGAGCAGGAGTGTAGGTCACCATTAGAACCTTTCTGCATTAGAATGGCACCAGCAGCAACCAAGAAGGTGTCAGTTATAATGAAGAAGGGATGAGAGGTGTTGGAAATGGATAAAATAGAAGCAGAGGAGAAGACACAATGGAGAGTATCAAAGGTGCATTGTTGGAGGAGGGTCCAGACCCAAGGTTGGTCCTTCTTCATGAGGAAAGTGAGGGGAGTGATGATGTTGGAGTAGTTGGAGATGAATTTACAATAGAAGTTTGCAAAACCAAGGAAAGAGTGAATTCCTTTGACCAAGGACGGGGGTTTCCAATCAGCAATGGCGGAAAGCTTAGTAGGATCCATACAAATGAGCTTGTTACCAATGATCATTCCCAGATACTCCATGGTGGGGATGCTGAAAGAACATTTGGAGATCTTGACAGAAAGCCCAGCTTCACAAAGTCTTTGAAGAACACATCAAGTTCATTCATGATGAAGTTCCAGCATTCCATGGGTGTGAATGCCAAGGTCGTCCATATAGATCTTGAGCCAGAGTTCAGTAATCATGTCGGCAAAGGTGTGATTCATGAAAGCTTGGAAGGTGGCCAGGACATTATAGAAACTGAAAGACATAACTGTGGGTTCAAATAAACTGAGAGGAGCGATGAAAGCGGCCTTCCATTGATTAGATTCCTGAATATGAATGTTGTTATAGCTCCAACAAATATCAAGTTTGGTGAAGTAGTTGGACTCCTTCATGTCATCGACCAATTCGGAGATGAGAGGCAGTGGGTAGGCATTTCATATGGTGTGACTATTGAGGTATTGATAATCTTAACAAGGGCAAAGGGATCTATTTTTCTTTGGAATGAAGAAAAATGAAAATGCTTGAGGGGATTTTGAGGGGACAATTCGACCAGTTTTCAGGTGTTCTTTGACAAAGGCTTTACAAGTTTCCTTTTCAGCTGGGTTGAGTGGATAAACCTTGACAATCTTGGGAATAAAAGTATCTTTTAGATCAATGGTGTGATCAAAGGAGCAATGGGGAGGAAGTTGAGTGTGCATAGATTTGGAGAAGATGTTAGCAAAATCAGAACAGAACTCCAATAGAGATATGTCCTTAGGTTTCTCTGCTTGGGCAAGTTCCATAGAAATGGTGATCTTCTTGATGTTCTCCTCAAGGGGAGGATACTTACAAAGAGACCTCTCAACCCTTGAAGAGAAATTGATAGAAAATTTCTTCCAGTCAATGGAGGGGTTCAATTTTTGAAGCCAGGGCATTCCTGATATGATCTAGGGATGTGTTAGTTGAATGACCATGAATTTTACCATATCAAAGAATGGTCTAGAAGTGAAAGCAATAGTGGAAGTCCATTGGATGGTTCCTTTGGTGTTGGGTGTTCCATCTACATTGTAGGCAATGACCAGGTTGGGAATGGGTGAGAATTTGAATGGTCCAAGAGCAAGAAGACAGTGGTCAATGAAATTTCCAGTTGCTCCAGAGTTGATAAGAGCAGTGGTGTTGACAGTTTGTTTTGATCCATGCAGCAAAACAAGAAGACACATAGTTCTATTGCTTTGTGGTGCTGCAAGTACATGGTTCAAAGCGAAGGAAGGAGACATCGAGACAGCTTCTCTTCTTAAAAATCCCTTGCTCTTTTGATTCCTGCAGAGACTTCCACAGTGAAGACTTCTGCGAGTTTCTCAACAGGTTCTTTATAGCAGGTTTGAAGGACGGAGAAAATTTCTTCATTGGTCTTGCCAGATATTTTCAGTGAGTTGACATATTCATTGAGCTTGGAATAAATAGGTTCTTTCTTGGGGATGGGAGGTGGGGTGATCTTGGTGTTTCAAAGATTCTGGAAATTGGGAGATGGGGAAGGGCATGTAGATGTAGTATGGACGATGGAGGTATGACAGTAAAAAGTGTTGTGACCCTTCTTCCTGCATCGGAAGCAAAATCCATCTTGGATACACTTAGCTCATTTGTTTGGGGTGGGTTTAGGTAGGGTGACACTATCAATGTCCATGGAATTGGGGTCTTTCCGAGGACGAAAAGTGGAGGAGGATTGAGGTCAACTGCTGCCAAGGGATTGGATTCTCATCTTCTGAGTGTGGAAGGTCTTGGCTCATTCGATCCAAGCATTGATGGTGACAGGGCTGTGGGGCATGGATAGGATCATAGTGGCAATCTTCTGACTGATTTCTAGGGAAAATTGATCAATAAGGGTGATATCGTTAGTGATTCCAGCTTTACTAGCAAGGTTCTGGAAATCAGTGATGTACTACTGAAATTTGTCATCGAAAATTCCGTCAGGACATTTGGTAGACTTTTGGGCAAGTCTGGAGAGATCCAGTTGGGCAGTGGCTTTGGTGTCAAAGGGATAGAAGGTGGATTTGAAGTTGGCAGTGAATTTATCGAAGGTTTTCTTGAAAAAAGCAATGGTAGAATCAGGAGTTTATCATACCACATTTTGGCAAAAGAAGCTCCATAGCCTTCACTCATCTTGTTCAGGGTGGTGGTGACTTTTCCTTCATTGGAGGAATATAGTGAGGAGTTCAGAGCAAAGTAAGCTTGCATGGCTTTAGTTCATCAAGAAGCATTAGAAGATTTTCCTAAGAAATCAGTGAGGAGAGCCACTTTAAGTTTGATCTTAGAGGACATGTTAACTGGTGGTGCAAGGATGACAGTGGGACAATGGGTACAGAGGTAATGGGGGGTAAAGCTGAGGGTCTGGAGTTACTAGAGGAAACAGAGGGTTGAGCAGAGGTTCTGGGATCACTAGGGGGTGCAGATGCGATGGGAATAACTGGGTTGCTGGGACAAGAGTTCAAGGGGGTGCTAGTGTTGGAGCGAGGGGGAGAGTTGACTTCAATGTCACTGCCCTCAGACTCAGACTCAGGGATGCCAAAGGCCTTTCAGAAACTTGTGGTGATGATGGGTGGGTCCTACACCTGAAGAGGTGGGACTGAAGATATTCTTGATCTTTTGTTATGTGAAGCATATGCCAATGTCTGCTTACTTAACAACAACTTCAGGCAATACTCATGAAGAGACCAACATCTGAAGTGTTGGCTTTCAAGAGATGATGAAGAGGACAAGGGATTGAGTAGAGGCTCAACTAAGGGGTTACTCAAAGGACTGGAAGGATGAGACTTAATACGACGCTTGTATTGTGTAGATCAAGAATGGGGAAATACAAAGGGTGTGCAATAATACTTATACGTGCACAGATCATGGAGATAAGAACTATGTGGAAGGACAAGGAACTCGATGAATGTTAAGGAATACTAGCTGATGTAACAGAGATAGCGGAGGAGGGATAAGTCTGGTCAGAGAAGACAAAGCAAAATTGAATTACAACTAGAGATAAGAATGAACCCTTCGGTGGAGTAAGTCGTCCCTCTCCACAAACGACTTAGAAGATGATAAAGGAAAAGAAGAATGCAATGAAAAGGAGACAAAATTGTAACACAAGGGAACTACTGACCTCCTCTGCACCCGTCATTTCCTAGCCCAAGCTTACCCAATAATTGACCATGTTTCACGCCTACCAGTACTCAGCTGGAATGGGGTGCTCCAATGGACATTGACTCTTGAGCAGTCAAGGGAGGGCCATCATATAAAACTTGCTCATGCTATAATTGTGGAGTTGTTGGCCACATCATGCATTTCTGCAAGGAGCTGAAAAAGCATGTTTGGAGTGTAGAGGGATCAACATCAAAAGAAACTCAAATCTTGGCATATACTACCAAAGAAGCAGAAGCCTTTTGGTGTGACAAAATCACTATCGAAGCTAAGGAAAAAGCATTAGAGGCTTTGAAAGAGGATCATTCATATATGCTGGGGGTGTTTGTGATCTGTAGGATTGTACTGACCAAGATTTTCCTGAGTGTACCATATCGTCTGTGTTTTGCAACAGGTGTACTTTCGCAAAGGGGCCTCACTTAGAGAGCTCAGCACTGGAAGTAAAAAATGGCATGCTTGATTTCCCTTTGTCACATTGTCACAGCAGTTCAGTTCATTCATCTCTCAAATCCCCCACCTCTTCTACCACTTGGACTGTTCCACCAAACCATACATCCAGCATGCTAACAATGAGGGGGCAAATGGTCCTCCCCATTAACATTATTTTACAAGGAGCAACATGGGGAAGTGTTTTCTTTCATGCATTACTAGACTCCAGAGAATCAAGTACATTCATTGATCAACGGTTCTGCCTCCAAAGAGGAATCCAAATGACGCCCATTTTGCACATCATCAATATGCATAATGCTGATGGTACTCTGGGATCAATTGGTAAAATAACACACAAAGCGAAACTCTTTCTCGATGTGCATGGGCATTCCAAGATTATTGATGCCTTCATTTCTATCCTAGGATTGCATTCATTGGGTATGATTGGCTTTACTGCCATAACCTGGAAATCAATTGGATAACAGGCAGAATGTCTTTTAATCAATGTGGTGCCTTTTGTCAGCAGAAAGCCAGGGAATGGGTCCCATCTTCCATGTTCACTAGGAGTATTGAATCCAGTCTTGCGGAGAAGGTCCCGGTACAGTGCCATGAGTTTCTTGATGTCTTTTCTCAACAGGAATCCAAACAAATGCCGATCCGCAAACCATGGGACCACGCAATTGACCTAAAGCCTGACTTTGTACTGAAGAAGGGTAGGGTCATTCCATTATCAGATCTTGAGATGGAAGAAGTTTGTACATTCATCAACAAGGAACTCAAGAAGGGGTACATACATCCCTCCAAGTTGCCTCAAATGTCACTGGTTTTCTT
>JBBPQO010000131.1:0-16137 GCA_038092535.1 Xerocomus subilludens | reverse complement strand
CATGATCTGACTGAGATACTACTATTTAATATACATGCTCAAATAAGTGTCCCAATGAGTTATCATTTTGAAATGGCTACCATTTCATCAGATGTTATCCAAATCCCTTAATTCTTGCAGTGGCAGAAAGCCAAGTGTGTGTATTCCATTTCATATACTCATATTCTAGGGTTAGAATGAGTGGTTGTTGGGAATTATTGCCTTTAGTACAAAACATGCAAACATTGGGACACTTATTTGAGCCACTGCATGTCTTGGTGGGTTGTACAAGCTGTCTGCTGGCATTGTAGGCCTAGTATGCTCTGCATTTGAATTGTGGAATCACCAGTCTTCTCAATGACCTGCTGGTGTGCCATTTGGGCTTGCTTGAGTATGTCTGTGGCTGTATAGTGGACATCCATGGCCACACTTTCACTATTTGTGCTGCTCACTTGAGTTGTGAGGCATACACAGGCTTTGCTAGCCTTCTGGACTTCCCATTGGATTTCTTTGACCATTCACAACTGCCAGCATGTGAGGCATTGCCATTCATTGAGGTTGTTGGGCCTTCAGTTGGATCTCACAGGAGCTAGTACTGTACCATAGTCAGATTTGGGTGTGGTGTGCTGAATTTCCTATGCTGCCCAAAGTAGCATTTGGCTGTAGGCCAACCAGTCATGTCCATTGAGACTCAAAACTTGAACTTTCATGCCATCCTTGAATTCCACTACATATTAAGGCATTTCATATCCTGGTGAGTCTTGTTCCAAATTGGCCTCACTGTGTGCCAGGGCTCATAACCTATTGAAAATGTAGAAGTTTCAGTGGTTGGGAAACCAGCTAATTAGTATGAGTAACTAGCTAATGAATGTACCACTCACCTTAGTGGTTGGGAAACCAGCTGAGGTGTCTAACTATGATGTGAAGGTTTATATACCAGCACAATTATATAATCTATGGCTATGCCACTATATGTGCATATTCCAATATCAGAGACATCCTTTGAGGGACTTTCAGCATATTGCTGGTCACCTCAACTGGGCTCTCAATATGTACACATTCCTTCAACCTGGTCTTTGTGCCTTGTATGCCAAGACTGTTGGCAAGTTGTTCCAGAAGGCTCTCTTGTGGGTCAATCAAGATGCTGACAGAGAGTTGTCTTGGATGGTGGACCACTTGCTGCACTCTGATGGGATCTACTTCCTTTATTCTATCTCATGATCTTATAATAACCTCTCTCACTCCATCCTTCATGTTTACTGTGATGCTTCTTCTATAGCCTTGGACATCTGGTATCCCTCTCTTGGGCTGGGTCTTTGGGCACCAGCTCATGGGGTCTTCACCCAGCATATGGGATCCATCATCTACCTCAAGTCCCTCTGTGTCTGTGCTGCTATCCTTGACTCTGCACCTTGCCTAGCCCCAGGCCAGCAGCTTGCTGTCTTCATAGACAGTCTCAACACTGTTCAGCTCTTCAACTTGCTGTCAGCACTGCCTGCATTTCAACTGAATGTTGATTCTGGATGCTGACTATGTCCTAAGTTGAGGCATTGAGTTCAGAGTGTTCCATGTCCCTGGTGTTCATAATGAAATGGCTGATATGCTCTCTTGCCTCCAGAATGATCAGCATGCTGCTCAGCATCCTGAGTTGGTTGTTACTCCCTTTGAACCCCCTTGAAATGTGCTAGAGGCAGCTGGGTTGTGAGCCTCAAGCCTTCTTCAAGGACCAGGCAACCTCCTAGGTCTGCCTAGCTCATGGAGTGCCTCATATTCAAAAACTTTATCACTCTTGGCTGTGCCCTTGATTGTTCTACTCAAGCTGTCTATTTATTCTTCACTCAACTTCTATCTCACCTTCTGCCAACTCCATCACCTTGATCTTGAGCCTACTGCCAACACTCTGTCTTTATACATCACCTTCATGTCTCAGCACATTGAGCCTCACTCTGTGCACTATTATCTGGCTGGCATTGTGTCAGAACTCAAGCCATCCTATTCATCTGTTCATCCTAACAGGTATTCCCTCCTTGTTGTTCACACTCTCAAGGGGTCTCTGCATCACTTCTTTGGTCCTGTGCACCAGAACTCACCCCTTGCTCAAGATGATCTCATTCATGTCCACCAACACCTACTCAGAAAGACCTCTCACTTATGACAACCTGCTTTTCCTTGTCCTCCTTGTAGGATTCTTTGGGCTGCTGTGCTTAGGGGAGTTGGTTCAGCCTGACACTTCCTACCTTCATTCCAGATTGAAGATCTCTTGGAGGTATGATGTTCAAATCCATTCAACCTCCTTCTCCTTCTGTATCCCTCAGTCCAAGACTGATGTGCTATTTGAGGGAGACCAGGTGATTGTTCAAAAGAGCACTGCTGCTCCTGATCCATATGTGCTGTTCCTCAAGTATCTTCATTCTTGTGACTCCCATTTCTCTCTGTTCAATTATGGCTTTGTTCTAATGGTTCTGTTCCTTCTAGTGTTTGGTTCTTATCTAGGTGTCATAGTTTCTTCCCTTGTGCAATTAGGGGTCATTCTATGCATGCTCATTGCACTACATCATGGCTGCTGCAGGTGTTCCTCCCTCCCAGATCCAAGCCATTGGGAGGTGGAAATCAGACTCCTTTGAGCACTATATTCATTGCCATCCAATATTGCTGCAGGCTGTTCTATCCATGGTGGGTCCATTCATGACCCCCCATTTGCTAATGCATCATAGTTTGCTTCACCACTCTTTCCCATTAATCCCTCTTACCATACACAAGAAAACCAGACATGTATTCTTTCCTCCCTCCCTTCTCCAATTTAACACCATTACAGTGTTCCTAGTGGCTCAGCATGTATTTTTATCATCCTGAACTACTCATGGGACTCCTTCGCATCCATGGATGCTTAATGCTATCAGGGTTGCACTATTGCAACTCAGTTCTGCTGGCTTCTTGTCCTGGCACCTCCTCCTTAAGACTAAGACCAATTGGCAAAAAATTACAGAATTTGCCTGTCAAGTCTTTGGAGATCATATGATTGACACAACATGCAATTCTTGCTGGCCTTTGACATCAGGAAAATCAAGTGTTGCTTATTGATGCTTGACATACTTATCCAACAGAACCAAGGGTAGGTAATTTATACAAGTACAGATTGCAGCAGTTTTCAAAAACCTTGAAATCTAGTTGTGAGAAAATTTGAGTAATGGCAGCAGTCAAACAAAAAAGAAAACTGCTGGCACTACTGGCCAGCAGGATTACACTTCTCTGTGCCACATAGACCAGCATGATGCCAAAGAGAGAATGTGCTACAAAGACATGAAAGGCTGCTAGAGCCATGTCATGCATAATGGGAAGGTCATCTTGGTATGTGCTTTCTTATATCCATAGTATTATTGATAAATTGACCAGACAATGAATTAGTCTGAGCCAGTCCAATACACCTTAGACAAGCAAATGGTTGCACCCAAAGATACTTTAGCTGGAATTCTGCACTGTGAGTCCTATTGCCCAGCATATATCTTCAAGTCTAATGATGCTGCTCTAGCTAATTCATCATGTGTTCAATTCATAACCTGCACCACAGATGCAGGCTGAGTCTGACAATACCAATGTCATACCTCAGTCAAATCAAGCCAAAATAAATGCAATGGGGCTGTATTGTGCACTGGATGAGGAGGAATGGTGACTGATTTGTATTTCCATGCACTTCAAAGATTTATTCTCAACAGTAACCACTACCTCCTGAGACACTGATTGCTTCACAGACATCTTCAAGGTCCCAGCTGTTGTTCCAGAGATAAGAACAAGGTCCTTTATGTCATTGCTGATATGTTGATTGTCACTCTAATGTGTAATGAGGCACAAGGCTGCTTGAATGCTAGGTCTTCAGACAAGCAAGATTACATGGCATTCTTTTCTTCTTTCCTGCCTCTCACTTCCCTCAGCACTTGTTGTTGCTTTTCCTTGCTGCTCATCATGCCCTCCTCATCTCACCCTCCTCCATTAGCACTCTGGCACATTGCAGCTCCCTTCTGGGGTCCTGAGTATATGAGCTCTGTCACAAGCTCTCTGGCAAGGCAGTCCCACCTGACCCATAATTCACTTGCCCCCAACAGGTATCTGCTCCCATTCTGGACTGGCAAGTGCTCCATGCTTTCACCCATCCTTCCTGTCTTGTAGTCATTACTCTAGCCATTTGTGTATCTATGATAAAATCACATCCTATCTTCTTCTGTGCTTCCTCAGTACCATCCAAAGATCAACTATTGCAATAGACAAATAAAAGTAGGTACTGGACTGAGCAAATATAACCTATGGCCAACACTAACCCCCAATATTCTACTCCTTTCTTTTGTGTCTGACTGCCATAACTCACTTTTTCCCACAACTGAATCTCATGGTTTCTGCAAACCACTGTAAGCATACTTAACCAAAATCCTGGAAAGCATGACAAGCAAAAACCTTTGCATAAGCACATACATGGGTGACACACAGATGGATGACTATTCACAGACAATAATCTATTAAAATAGAATAAATTAGAGTGCCAACATGATTTCAAATTCAACATAATTGCATTCAAATAGACCATATACTCAAAGAATAAAACTGAGGATGTATGCCACCTTATGCCACCCATTCAGGTTGGACTTCAGAAAGCTATGTTGTATTACAATCACATGGAAAACAGTCCTGCTTACACTGTGACTATGTGTAAGTTATTGATTTGTAATTCTGTTTCAAGCCTTCACTTATTGCTCAGTGTTGTATTTACAGTTGTTGATCCATCTGTCAAGTTGACTTGGATAACTTAGCGTTGGAATGCTGATTGAGGAGCTGCTATGCATGCAGCCATGGTCAGACTGGTACATTTTCTCTGCTACTCATTACTAATACACTAACATGTCATTGTCCATGAAGATGTCTGAATATTCGAAAATTAGTCATAAACATGCACTCATCTTGGCCTTGCTTTATCCCCTCAACCACTGCTTGGAATTTGATAAAAAATAAACTGCTGAGCACTGACAGGCCCAATGAATCCACCCTGCATCAACCAATTGCAATCAAAGTGAATAAGGAAAATTTGGTATTTTGGGCCATCAGCATGCATGTGTTTGACCTTTGCTGACATCCAATGACTTTGTAGCTATGCCACAAGGCCAGAGAATCTCTCCTGAGCTACAATGGGCCATTATCTGACCATTGAAATTTATTAGGAATGATTAGATTAGTGGTACTCATGGTGACTAATAGTTGGCTACTATGTTGCTATTATGCCACTATTCTGCCTTGGATGTAGTTGGTGGGCTTTGAATGTTATTTATGCCTGTTTTCCACCCCCCACTTCAATATTCTGAAAGGCTGCAAGCTCTAACCAGCAAGCCTATTGGAATGTCAGAAAAGCTGCTGCACCTGAATTAATGCTACCAGCAACCCAGACAGACAGTGTGCCACAGAAAAAATGGCATGGAAGGGGCATGAAGACCATATCCACACCTCACTTAGGAGTTCAACACTATGCATAACCTAACATGGCTTCAAATCAGCCCCTTGGATATTCAGCCAGGAGACATTCTACTCCCTCAGAAGGGCTACATTTCAGATGACAGGAACAACTGCTTGTGCAAGATGAGGTGACTACACCACCACCACCATAGTCCTTGTGCTAGAGGATCTTGTTGGGAGTTAGCATTCTATGCATTTCCTGGCCAGATAGCTCAGTGATTAGAGCACCTGGTATACAACTAGGAGGTCACCAGTTCAATTCTGGCTCTGGTTGCATTTTCCTAACAGATCCCTGTCCTTATAATGGAAAGTTCTACTCTTATGACATGGTCATCATCACCATGGGGGTCTTCAGGAACCTTCATCACCTTCCTCCCCTCCACTTGATTTGCCCTCTCAGCAAGAACCACCTTTGAATAGTGATTGAGAGGGATCTCCTTCATCCTCTTCCATTCCAACTTGTCTACCACATTCCAGTGGGACCAAGGCTTGATGATCAACAGCACAGTGTATTATGCCAAGTTGTTCTTCCCTTTAGGATTGAACAAGTCAAGAGTTAGGCCCCAAATGAACTTCATGGCATTTGCTACCTCAACAAAACAATCACCTTATCTTGTAAAGGGGCAGGATGGGCTTTCCCATCTTCTTCTTACAAGTTCACTCATCCTTTCATCATTCATGGCCAGATATGAGAGATACTGAGGAAGAACATCTTTTCTCCTAACAAATGGGCAAACAGTTTACCTCTACAAGTTGCTGGTTCCTAACTGGACCCTCCAAAAGAACTCTGGATGTATGATGACCTGCATATTTGAAAAATGCCCTCAGAGGTATAGACATGCAAAATTGGAACCTGTGCTTTGATATGAAGTGCAGAGAGGTCTAAAACCTGCTTCACTCAAAAATGTTACTGCTAATTGAAAATTCCACAGATCAGGATGAGGTCAACCTCATTTTCAAAGCTATGAGCAATGCTGAACAGCAAAGAAATAGAAACCCTCCTAAGAAAACATACAAGTATTCCAAACTTTGACATTTTACTCATAGTTGAGTCTTTTCTTCTCTTTGCACCTGTATCTTTGCACTGGCCTATTCATACAGATGCTTCCTTGGGAGGTTTTTACAATTACAAACTCACAAGCCCTCCTTTTACTTCTTCTTTCATTGAACACAATCTGTAGCTTCACCCAGAGAATCTTGATCTTTCTTTCCTTACTTGTAATGCTAGGAATTTGATCATCAAACAAGGACTTATGATAGATACCACCTTACCAAACCCACATTACTTTCCTATGCTTTTACATGGTGGATTTGGGCAACTAGCTTTGCTGCTAATGCCTTCATGGTATTGAGATCTATGGTATCTTGATTACACTCCAATTGGAAAGCAGAAAATAAGGTTGTATTGGTTCTTGCAGATCCAAGCTTATAGACACAAACAGTGTTGCTTTCAAAGCTGGATCATTGAGAAGTGTCTAAAGAAGATATAGACACAAGGGGCTTTCACTGCAACACAAGTACATTTTGGACAAATGAATTCCATTTCATTCTTTCTTCTTGATCATTTGTATGAAATATTGTTTGTTGACAAAGGTTTCACAGAGACTCTCCTATTTCTTTAAACAATGGCAAACCTAAGATTTCAGGCAATAGAGTAAATACACTAAAAAGTCAAGGCAGACGTAAATACATACTTTTCCCACCTATATGCTATGCTATATGCTGCTTGTGCATGGCTGATACCACTAACAGGTTTGTGTCTGTCAATAACTGAACTGTAACTGTTGATAACCAGTGCTCAACAGTTTTGATTGATAATAGCCATTTGTGAGATGTCAAAAACTGGTTCAGTTTCAGTTATGCCAAAAAAGGCAAAATAACTGAATCAAACCAGACTTTCAAACACTAGACATACCTAGAGAATCACCATGTCTGCCAGTACCACCCAAACTGCCTGACAAGCATGTGAAATGTCCAACCAACTCTTCAAGCTTCAAGCTCAAAGGGCAGTGGGATGGGAATGCAAGCTTCATAGTTGGTGGCACCAAAGGCAAGATAGATATGTTGGCAGCATCTAATGGAAACAACAATCCCAGGAATTAACCTAGAACACAGGAGAATGAATTAGCACACCAGCACAATCACTCAAACCAAAAAAAAAACAATTACTCACCTGAGAAAGCTTGAGATGAGCAGAGCAAGCCAGAATGCAAGACACACATACCAAAAGGCTCCCAAAGCCCCCTACAACATCCTGATCACTGCAGTGATGAATTTTCCAACAAGATGAAGGCAAAACATCGCAAATTCAACTTAGGAGGTCCTAGTGACCATTTAGGCAAGCAGGTCTAATTGGGAAATGTTGAGGATGACAGAGTATGTTAGAAGGAGGGAGATGGCATTCATATTGATGGGATAGGATGCTGAATAGATGTCACAATGAGTAATGCATGCTGCAAGTTGAAATAACTTGAAACACAATTGCTAGCTGATGAACAGGTGAGTCAGTGCTGATGGTGCAAGAGCACTATGAGGAGCATACCTAGGCCATCCAATTCATCTGCAAAGTGTCCCAAGTGTCCCCTTTACCCTACAAACAAACCACACTGCCAGAACAACTGAAGTTGATACCTAGAAGGGTCAGTAGGCAAACATCAACTCACAAAGTCAAGCAGTCACATCAAGTTCATACTAGCCAAATCTAAGTGACCAGATACATCACATATTGAGTAGAAACAATCCAGGACCCTTTCTAGGGCACCAGGAGCAAGCACAGACATGAAGAAGCTGACTATGCATACTACAGTAGAATACTGTCATCAAATTTTGTTATCAGGCAACTGCATATACAGTGGCTCAAGAAACTGTCTGCATATCTACATGTTTTCCACTTAGAGAAATAATCCTCAATACCTCCTAATTCTTATTCTAATATAAAAGTTTATCAAATTAAGTACTCACTCTTGGCTTTCGATTGATTCAGGAGTGAAGGGATTTGGATAAGCTTTGATGAAATAGCAGCCATTTTAAATTGATAACTTATTTGGACAGTTTTGTTTTTTGACTTTACATTTTGTTTATATACATTGGACCCTAAAAGACTGTGATATGATGGCATGCATTGAGTACTGGTTATATTATATCACCTTTATATAATTGAGTGTGAGAGAGCATATACAACACAACTATTCCATGGCTATGCTCTTGTTGTAACCATACATTCTATTTTCATTTTAAAGAAACAACAAGATTTCTTGGTTTTTCTAGATTTCTTCACAAGGTGGTCTAGAAAAGTCTATGGTATGCTAGGTCCTTCAAGAACCCCAACCAGAGAAGAATAGGCATTGTAGTGGCCATTTTTCAAAATCTCCTTCTATAATGAAGCAGGTGATTGTTTAACCAATCATTGCCAGCAATGTCAAAATGCTGTTCATGCTGCTCAAATCATCAATTCAGTCATTTATACTCTTGTATAACCATAGACTGTGAGAAACACCACTAAGGAAGCCTTATTATAGGCTATGATAAAGGACAAAACCCTCTTGTTTTCTGATAGTTAGCTTGTGTTATGTTTTCCCTTGTACAATCTTGTCCATTTGACCCTATCCTGGTTGAATGTGACTATATGACCCTCTACCTGTCTTCCACAGTGCAATTCTGGTATTCTAGAGTGAATACCAGACCTCTCTATTTGTAGTCTATAAAGCATATGATTTATTCTCTTGACTATTGCTAATGATAAAACATCCTAGAGGATATATCTTACAGTGCATGGTCATACAAGAGTATAAGTGACTAAATTGATGATTTAAGCAGCATGAACAGCATTTTGGCATTGCTGGCAATGATTTATTAAACACTTACCTGCTTTACAGTATTATAGAAGAAGATTTTGAAAATGGCCACCACAATGCCTATTCTTCTCTGGTTGGGGTTCTTGAAGGACCTAGCATACCATAGACTTTTCTAGACCACCTTGTAAAGAAATCTTCCTGGAAAAACCAAGAAGTCTTGTTGTTTCTTTAAAATGAAAATAGAATGTATGGTTACAATAAGAGCATAGCCATGGAATAGTTGGGTTGTATATGCTGTCTCACCCTTGATTACATAAAGGTGATATAATATAAGCAGTACTTAATGCATGCCATCATATTATAGCTTGCTAGGATCTAATATACATAAACAAAATATAAAGTCAAAAAACTGTCCACATAATTCATCAATTTAAAATGGCTGCTATCTCATTTAGCTTACACACATCACCTCACCATGGTCCCAGCCAACACCCTCAGGCAACATTCCACATTCCACCACAGGCCTGGCCAACATCCTGGAGTAACACACCCTGGACCTGCACACCACCTTTTTGCTATATACAGAATCAGCCTGGGCTGAACTCATGTACATAACACAACATTGGTGGCCTGTCCACCAATATTGGGTGATATACCCCACCCTGCCCCAGGCCTGCCCACCAACATTGGACAACATCCCACATCACACCACAGGCCTGGCTGCCACCATTGGATGATATATTCCACTCCCCCACAGGCCCAATTGACAACATTGGGCAAAATATCCCACCCCACTCTGGGCCCACCCACCATTGTTGAGCTGTGCACACTACCTTAGTGCAGGCCTGCTCTGAATCCTATGGGTCACTATATATGAGCCTGCTACAAAACCAATGCCAAACATTTTTAATCTTATCCAGTTTCCTTGACCTCTAAATCAATAGAAAGCCAAGATTAAGTACTTAATTTGATATAAGGGTTAGGAGTTATTGAGGATTATGGCCTTAAGTAAAAACATGCAAACATACAGACAGTTTTTTGAGCCACTGTAATGCAACTCCATCAATGGACACTGAATGCCTCTATGGTCTGTGAACTACAAAGCCTTAAGCTATTTATTGAAATATACAAAAAGATGTCATTATTTGATTTGCAATTGTATTTGTATTTATATATGTTGTTGTGATCCCATCACCACTGCACACCCACATGTGCAAGTGAATATCCATGGGAATGAGTATGCACCCCTTGCAAGTATGGGTCCAGGTAGAGCCCTCAGCATTCAAGGGTTACACATGCCATTGCCTAACAATGCCCTACCACTCAGATAGTCACCATCCATCCTGTTGTTCAAATGGCCAGTACCTGTCCTGCCATTCATCACCTCCTGCCATTCAAATAACCCCCCAACCATGAAAATGGCTCTCCAATCCATCAAGTCAGACACATGGACCTCACCCTACATCAAACTATGTAAACAAATACCAACATGAATGGGGATACAGTTGGCACTGTGTATATTCTATGCAACCATATAAATAGAATAGTTAAGATATTAGTGAACCTGAAGGCTAAGGGTATACCCATAAAAAACCCATACCCTTGAAGTGGGTATGGATATATGGTAGTAAGGTTATAGGTATGCTTGAACAAAATGGATTTACCCATGCAATTCCCACTTGTGATGATCCCTAGTAAAAACCAGCAATGAGTGGTTGCAACTGACTGTGTAACCAATACAGACCAGTTTTGGTCAGTCTGGTTTGATTCTAGATATGAGGGAAAAATATCACAGACTGGTCATGATTTGGTCTTTCCAAAAAGAGGAGAAAAACTGGACTGGACTAGACCTTCAAACACTATTGAGAGAGGGAAGAACAAAGAAGAACACAATGGAACACTGATATAGTGACCTCAAAACCCCTTTCCATACTAACCTTGACTGCAGTGCACAAAGCACACTGCCAGTCACTCTGCAAATTTCACTTAGCTTTGGTGAAGTTATAAATAGTACTCACTCTTGGCTACAGAACTGCCCCCTGGATCATGTGATTTGGTTTCACACCATGAGATAGATACAACTATTTTAAACCAGCCATGTCATGGAAAGGGTTTTTGAGCTTTTGAATCTTGAATTAACAAGGATATTTGGATATTATTAGTACTTGGTATAGCCTCCCTTTGCTTTAAGTACTGCCTGGATCCTTCTAGGCATACTCTCAATCAGTTTCTGAAACTCCTTTACTGGTATCCACTTTCACACCATCTGAACCTTTCCCACAACTCATAAATTCCATTAGGAGGGTTTTCATACTCTGAAAGCCTCCTTTTAAGCCAACCCCAAGGATATTCTATAGGGTTTAGGTCAGGAGACTGTGCTGGCCAGCCCATAGTGTCAAATTCCTGCTCCTCTAGCCACTCCTTGACCTTCTTGCAGGTGTGCTTGAGATCATTGTCTTGCTGAAAGATGGTATCAGGGGATTGAAACAATAATACTCTGGTGTTTGCTGGAGCTCATCCTTCAAAATATAAAGGTAAAGGTCCCCATCCATCCTACCATCAATCTTGAAAGCAAACCCAACTCCTTTCCAAGTCATACAGCCCCACATCATCAGAGATTCTCCTCCAAACTTGAAGGTTCCATCCACCAGCCTATATCTAAGCCCCTCACCTGACCTTTTCCAAGCCCATTTACATCCATCTGACCCTAGGTGATTGATTTTGGTCTCATCAGACCATATTTCCTTCTTCCAGTCCTCTACAGTCCAATCCTTGTGGATATAAGCAAAATCCAAATGAGCTTTGCAATGCCTAGCATAGAGAATAGGGTATTTGGACTTGACCACAGCCTTCATACCAGATTTCTTCAAGTGAAGACAAACTGTACTGGCAGATAGAGGCTCACTGATGATGTTGAATACAGTGTTGGTCACTTGAACAGCATTTTCAGCTCTGCCAGAGGTGATAAAGTGCTGGGCATGGTGAATATTGGCAGGGGAAATCTTGGAAGGACAACCTTCAATAGCTCTGGAAAGAGTAGAATGCTTCTTGAAGCAAAGTTTGATATAGCAGAAGGACTGACACTAGTTTGATTGGTGATGGCTTCACCAGAGTGGCCAGCATCAAGCAAAGAATGGTGTTTCGCTGAGTGAGAGAGAGGGACTTAATCAAGATAGAAGTTGTGAAAATCAAAAAGTGTGTGAACTTTTTTAAACTCAGATATTCTATTTACATGTATATCCTTGTTTTCATTAGCAAACAACAACAAATAATCAATGATTTGACTGAGATCCTAGTTATTCTTTCAAAAGCTCAAAAACTCTTTCCATGACATGGCTGTTTTAAAATGGTTGTATCTCAATGGTGTGTAAACCAAATCACATAATCCAGAGGGCAATTCTGTAGCCAAGAGTCAGTACTAGTTATAACCCCACTAAAGCTAAGCAAAGTTTACACAGTGACTGGTGGTGTGCATTGCACACTGCAGTCAAGATTACAATGGAAAGGGTTTTTGAGGGCACTGTAACCAATCAGTACTAACAAAAATAAATAAATAAAAGAAATTAAGTAAGAGTTTGTTATGATCTGCCTATTCTTTTCTTTTTTTCTCATAACATTCTTATCTAACACCTGATTACTTACTCCTCTCTATCATATTAGTCACCCATCAATTGCGTACAATAGGTTCATCACATATTCCATTTCTCTCATATATGCTTACACATCTCTTTCTTCTATTGAGTTCTTCTATATTCTTTCATCCTGCCCTGAAGCTCTTCCTTATACTATATAAGACTAGTTGTCTGCTCCTCAGACCTCTAAGCCTATTCTCCCTTGTTTTCTTGTACTACCATTGTACTTGAATCCAGCTCTTAGGTTCCTTGTCCTGGTCATAAGGAACTCCATTTTGATCAACCATTTGTTATTCTTGAGAAACCCTCCAAGGAAAGTACTCAGTGCACTGCTAAAGAACCCCCTTGAGCAGATGTCCTCATCCACCTTAAAAAATCTCTTCAAGCAAGTCTAGTTAGCAAAGCTGTGGGTGTGTTATTGCTGGCCTAGCATATCCTTAGGACCTTTCAACCATTAATATCTATGTTAGCTTCCCAGTTGGAATCTAATATAACAGGATCGAACTTACAAGACAAGATACAACACCAGTTCAGCATAAAATTAGACAAGGATAAACAAAAAAAATAATCATAATACAAGCAACTTGGCAACAATCAGTTTAATATTGGACATTATATATTTCAAGTATTAGAGTTGTTATTCAGTTTCACATTCCTTTATGATTCTATATATGTTTTTTTTTTCTTGATATTTTCTTACTTTCACTATTTGTATTATGTTTTTAAACTCTTTCAAACTTTATTACTCATTTAGTACAACAAGCATATTTGGTCTCTGAGATATTGCAATTGCTACTAGCCTATAAGACTTCCATAAATGTTTTTATGTTGAATTAAATGCAAGTGCAACATATTGAAAAGAGAACTGTACTCATATCATGAGAATTATCTCTATCATGTGTGACAGCCAGTGTGGAGATATTGGCTGATTATATGCCAGCAAAATTCCAATGCCCATAGCATAAAGGTGGGCAAGGCTTTTATTTGTATAGATAGATCATTAATACATATACTCCACTGATTATTTCATATGGTTTGCCAAGTCATTACATTTTGGTAAACTATCCTTTAATGGGAACTACAAAAAATTAGACCTTTTTTTTTCATTGGCCATAGCAAGGCTATTTGTATTCTAAGTTAAAACACTTGAATTTATAGATGTAGAAAAATATTATGGGCAGGTTATGATACTTATGGCTATGCTATTGTGAGTGATGCTGGTTAGTAATTGTAAGTATCTGAACAGTCAACCAATTGTGATTTAAACAAGCCACATGGTTTTCTCAAGCAAAAAAATAATATTGTGGAGTGGCTTTAAAATCAACTACTGTATTTATAAAGTTGCTCAGCTCATTGTTAATGAAGTTTGAATGTAAATATTACTTACTTTCGATGCAAGTCCTATTGTTCTACTTCAGCCTGAACTTTCCATCAATGCACACAAGTTGCATTAGTGCAAGTCATTGATAAAAGGTGGTGGTGAAGAATGAAAGAAAGAAGAGACCAGAGAAGAGAAAAGAAAAAGGAAGAGGAAGAAGAAGAGGTTAGAACAAGGATAAAGACAAGGGGGAGCAGGAGGTAGAAGAATAAGGACAAAGTCCACTCCAAATCCATTGTAGTTATATTGGATGAAGGTATCAAGGTGTAGGCATTTCTCATTTCTCATCTCTCTTTCAGTGTCATAATTACAACCACATGAATATTGCACTATATGCTGTGTCAATTGATATATATTTGTTGGAGATGACTACATTGCTTTCAACCTTGACTCTATATTGACTAGCATCACATTTAAATTTCAAGTATATGTTTCATAGCATAACACCATATTTGACTCATTTTTGACTCATTTTTGACTCACACTCAATACCATATTCAATGCATATTCAACACTATATTCAACACATGTTCAACTTCATATTCAATACCATATTTAACACACATTTAACACTATATTTAACTTATATTTGACTTATATTTGACTTACACTCAACACCATGTTTGACTTCTATTCAATACTATATTTAACACATATTTGATGCTATATTCAACTTATATTTTGACACCATATTCAAAGTACATGTTTGATGCATTGACACTATATTCAGCCTATCAATGATAATAGTATATTTTGTGCTATGTTTCATAGTTGTATATGCTTATTGGAACTCACCAGCTGCATAATATGTCAATGTTGTATATACTACATGTTATTGTGAATGAATAATCATGTCCTTCAACAATATTGTCATAACTAGCTTTAGCATTTCATACATGTATACTGTGTATTTGCATAGCAGAAATGTATGCAAATGCTCAATGAATGCAGGAAGCAATCCACCTTTGACAACAATGACCTATTTACATGGCTTGAGATATTAAAAATAGAATAATTACATCACTATACTCCAAGCACTCTATTTACATACCACAAAAACAACTCCATCACTCTGATGCAATAGCCATCCAAAAGTATGCCCACTAGCCATGAAATGTAGGCCACCTAACTATCTCCTCATGACACTTCAAACTCAGTTTGGGCATGTTAATGTCTTGTGTATTGAATCAAATGCCTATGATGGTTAGTATCACCATATTCTTCCACTCACATAATGTCTTGTTGTCTAAGAACTCACCATGAAACATGTCTAAGCATGATGGAACATGAGATCTCCAACAGATGTCCTTTGCCACCTGTGGCAGATATTGGATTCGTTTCTTGAACTTCATGAATTCATTAATTCCTCTACAGAAATTCACAATTGAACAGGAAAAGATTGTGAAGTGTTGTGACTATTTGTTAAATATCAGACACATGCTGCATGCATGTCAATTCACCCTATTCAATGCTTGGCACATGCATGTCACATTGTTGATTACTCCACTCAGCTGATCCACCTGTCACTTCTTTGACACCCACACACAGCACCTGAGAATGGGTCCAGATTTATTGAGGTTTCTGTGTCCAATGCATGCTTCATCTCTATTGTTGATGTTTGATAACTTGATATTATTGTCCTTTCCACTGAACATGCTTGAATTTCTGGTACCAGTTGAGATATGCAGTGGCTATCTACAGTCCAGGATGCTGACAGTTTAATGGAGACTGAGCAAGAAATATTTGTTGGGTTATCCTTGCATTCCAGACCTTTGCCATCATTGTAGAGCATTGTCCCATATTGTAGGCATTGCATGGCCACATCTCCATAGATGTAGCCATAGGCCCACCATTGGCCTTT